>PVJS01008991.1:32923-51663 GCA_004027185.1 Glis glis
AGAGAAGGCCCAGGAGTCTGGACAGATGGGTTCCTGCATATTTCTTTCCTTCTTTTTCTTTTTTTTTTTTTTTTTTGCGGTACTGGGGATTGAACCCAGGGGCATTCTACCTCCAAGCTACACCCCAGCCCTATTTTTTTATTCTTTATTTTGAAACCAGATCTCACTAAGTTGCAGAGGGCCTCACTAAGTAGCTGAGGCTGGCCGCGAACCCGGATCCTCCAGTCTCAACCTCCCAAGTACTGGGATTACAAGTGTGCACCACCAGCCCGGCTTATTCTTTATTTTACTTATTTATTTATTTTTGGCAGTACCGGGGATTGAACCCAGGGGCATTCTACCTCCGGGCTACACCCCCAGCCCTATTTTTTATTCTTTATTTTGAAACAGGGTCTCACTAAGTTGCGGAGGGCCTCACTAAGTAGCTGAGGCTAGCTGCAAACCCGGATCCTCTGGTCTCAGCCTCCCAAGTACTGGGATTACAAGCGTGCGCCACCACGCCCAGCTTCTTATTCTTTATTTTGAAATAGGGTCTCACTAAGTTGCAGAGGACCTCACAAAGTAGCTGAGGCTGGCCCCAAACCTGTGATGCTCCTGTCTGAGTTCCTGCATATTTCTTGGCTATCATGTCAAAACCACATTTTGTATGTGTGTGTTTGTGTGTGTCCTTGCCAGATGACCTTGGCCAAATACCCTTTCTCTGTGTTCCCAGGACAAAAGGACAACATAGCTAAGGGTTGTAGAATAGGGCACTCGACAGGTTGCTTTGCATAGCAACAAGGTTGCCTCACAGCTAATGCCAAGACCCACAGCATCTCCACCACTCCCAGGCTCAGCCCAGCGCACACTGCCACAAGGACTGGGCCAGCGATGGCCACACAGCTCAGCTGCAGTCAAGGCCACTTGCATCAGCAGTCCCCACCTTCTCCCGGGTGCCAGAGATGGACAGATGGAGGTCACTGTATAGCCCTTCCAGCCCTGTATTTCCTACCCACAGCCCTGGGCTGACAGGCCACTGTTTTTTGTTTTTGTTTTTGTTTTTTTGTTTTTGTTTTTGTTTTTTTGCAGTACTGGGGATTGAACCCAGGGGCATTCTACCTCCAAGCTACACCCCCAGCCCTATTTTTTATTCTTTATTTTGAAACAGGATCTCACTAAGTTGCAGAGGGCCTCACTAAGTAGCTGAGGCTGGCTGCGAACCTGGATCCTCCGGTCTCAGCCTCCCAAGTACTAGGATTACAAGCGTGTGCCACCACGTCCAGCTAGGCCATGGTTGATGGCAGCCAAGCTTGGGGAAGGGACCGGCAGCCACCAGCACAGTGACAATTCAGACCTTGACCTGAACACCCTGCAGACAGGAACCAACCCAGGCACAGAGAGGCCTTGCTATCCCCCAAGGTCACACAGCCCTGAAGGGAGTCCTGTTCCCAGAGGCCCACACCTCCCTTGAAGGCCCTTCTTGCCAGAGAGGATGGGCGGGCAGTATGAGAGGGTCCCCTGAGGCTGCCAGAGCGGACACTTTCATCTCTCTTCGCCTGTCGACCTGCCATCTCTGAGTGGCATTAAATTCCCCTCCTGCCAGAGAACAAGGGCTGCCTCAGATTCCAGGCAGCAGGGCGTGAAGATGGGGCTGGCTCTGGGGAGGTGAACTGGGTCCTTCTGGGCTCCAGGCCTGGGTGCAAAGCAACTGGTCTAGTGGGACTTGATCTGGGGGCTCAGGTGGCCAATACCCCGCCCCCTATGCTCTGTAAGATGCAGTCCATTTCCTGTTGCCATGTTACCTCCCTCCTACTTCAGGTAGCACCTCAGGATGGTGGGTCAGGTGTCCCTTGTCCCCCGTCACAGCACTGATCACCGTGGGACATCGCCTGGCTTTGTGGCTGTGGTCCACAGCTCAGTAAGGGAAGCCCAGGCACCCAGCACATAGAAGTGGTGGGAAACATCTGTGGGCTGAATAAACACATTTTTTCTGGGCATTTTTTTTCCTTGTGTGCATTTCAGACCCTAATTGGGGTGCTGTCCACAGATGAGGGGACCTAGGGGTGAAGCTCAGTGGTAGAGCCTCACCTAGCATGCTCAGGGCCCCACACCCTAGGACCCCCGTGTCCCTAGGTTAGAGGCACTAACGATATCCTCCTGCCTCACAGAGCGTAGAGCTTGTGGCTTGTGAGCCAAGCATGGAGCCAGTCCTTGCATTCACACATCCACAACAGCCCTGTGAGGAGGGCCTTGATCAGTGGTCCCCATATTTTTTTTCTTTGTGTGTGTGTGTGTGTGTGGTGCTGGGGATTGAATCCAGGGGCATTCTACCTCCAAGGTACACCCCTAGCCCTATTTTATTTTTTATTTTGAAACAGGGTCTCGCTAAGTTGCAGAGAGCCTTGCTCTAAGTAGCTGAGGCTGGCTGCAAACCTGCAATCCTTCTGTCTCAGCCTCCCAAGTACTGGGATTACAGGCATATGCCACCACGCCTGGCTAAGTGGTCCTCATTTTATAGATGAGAAATTTGAGAAGCCGGGCGTGGTTGCTCATGCCTGTAATCCCAGTACTTGGGAGGCTGAGACAGGAGAATCGCAGGTTTCGGCCAGCCTTAGCAACTTGTGAGGCCCTCCGCAACTTAACGAGACCCTGTTTCAAAATAAAGAATAAAAAGCCAGGCGTAGTTGCGCACACTTGTAATCCCAGTACTTGGGAGGCAGAGACCGGAGGATCCGGGTTTGCAGCCAGCCTCAGCTAATTAGGCTTCCACAACTTCGTGAGACCCGGTTTCAAAATAAAGGATAAAAAATAGGGCCAGGGGTGTAGCTTGGAGGTAGAATGCCCCTGGGTTCAATCCCTGGTACCACAAAAAAATAAAAAAATAAAAAAATAAAAATAAAGAATAAGCCGTGTGTGGTGGCGCATGCTTGTAATCCCAGTACTTGGGAGGCTGAGATCGGAGGATCTGGGTTTGTGGCCAGCCTCAGCTACTTAGTGAGGCCTCCGCAACTTAGTGAGACCCTGTTTCAAATTAAAGAACAAAAAATAGGACTGGGGGTGTAGCCCAGAGGTAGAATGCCCCTGGGTTCCATTCCCAGAACCGAAAAAAAAAAAAAAAAAAAAAAAAAAGAATAAAATAGGGCCGAGGGTATAGCTCAGAGATAGAATGCCCCTGGGTTCAATCCTAGTACCACACACACGAAAAAAAGAAAGAATTTGAGGCTCAGAAAGGTAGAGAGATCATATATGCAAGGTCACACAGCCAAGTTCCTCTGCTTTCCTAAGCTAGCCCTTAGTGCCTGGTTATGGCTGGAAGGAATCTCCGCGCCCCCCCCCCCCACATGCTGCCTGTGGTCATGCCTCTAAACTTTTCTGCATTTTCTGACTTGGTCCCTGCTCCCTCCCCCCTGATTTTTTGCATATATTGCTTTTCAAATCAGAATACCCAATAAATTCTTGTGTGTGTGCATGTGCGCGTTGAGGGGGGGAACAGAGGTGTGAACCCAGGGGCATTTTATCCCCAAGCTACACCCCAGCTCTTTTTATTTATTGATTTATTTTGTGTGGTACTAGGAATGGAACACAGAGGTGTTCTGCCTGTGAGCTACACCCCCAGCCCTATTTAATTTTTTTTTTTTTTTTGCGGTACCAGGGATTGAACGCAAGGGCGTTCTACCTCCGCACTACACCCCCGGCCCTATTTTTTTTTTGAAACCGGGTCTCACGAAGTTGCGGAGGGCCTCACTAGATAGAGAGAGAGAGAGAGAAAAGAGGAGAGAGAGAGAGAGAGAGAGAGAGAGAGATCGCGCGTGCGCATGCGCGCTGAGGCTGGCCGCGAACCCAGATCCTCCGGTCTCCCAAAGTACTGGGATTACAAGTGTACGCCACCACGCCCGGCTAGCCCTATTTAATTTAATTTTATATTTATTTTTTATTTTTTATTTTTTTTTTGCGGTACCGGGGATTGAACCCAGGGGCATTCTACCTCCGCGCTACACCCCTGGCCCTATTTTTTTTTATGCTTAATTTGAAACCGGGTCTCACGAAGTTGTAGAGGGCCTCACTAGATAGAGAGAGAGAGAGAGGAAGAGGGAGAGAGAGAGAGGGAGGAGAAAGAGGAGAGAGAGACAGCGCGCGCGTGCACGCGCTGAGGCTGACCGCGAACCCGGATCCTCCGGTCTCCGCCTCCCAAAGTACTGGGATTACAAGCGTGCGCCACCACGCCCGGCTAATTTTATATTTATTTATTTTATTTATTTATTTTGCAGTACTGGGGATTGAACCCAGGGGACTTCTACCTCTGAGCTACACCCCCAGACCTATTTTTTTATTCTTTTTTTTTTTGCGGTACTGGGATTGAACCCAGAGGCATTCTACCTTCGAGCTACACCCAGTCCTATTTTTTTATTCTTTATTTTGAAACTGGGTCTCACTAAGTTGGGGAGGGCCTCACTAAGTAGCTGAGGCTGGCCGCGAACCCTGATCCTCCAGTCTCAGCCTCCCAAATACTGGGATTACAAGCGTGCACCACCACGCCCACCACGCCCGGCTCTATTCTTTATTTTTGAAACAGAGTCTCACTAAGTAGCTGAGGCTGGCCTCGAACCTGCAAACCTCCTGTCTCAGCCTCTCAAGTACTGGGATTACAAGTGTGTGCCACCACACCCGGTTTTATTTTTATTTTTATTTATCTATCTATCTATTTATTTATTTTTGCGGTACTGAGGATTGAACCTAGGGGCATTCTACCTCCAAGCTACACCCCCAGCCCTATTATTTAATTATTTATTTTGAAACAGGGTCTCACTAAGTTACGGAGGGCCTCACTAAGTAGCTGAGGCTGGCAGTGAACCTATATCCTCCTGTCTCAGCCTCCCAAGTACTGGGATTACAAGGGTGCGCCACCTCGCCTGGCTTTATTTTTATTTTGAAACAGGGTCTCACTAAGTTACTGAGGACATCACTAAATTGCTGAGACTGGCCTCGAACCTGCGACCCTCCTGTCTCAGCATCGCAAGGATTGGGATTACAAGTGTGCATCACAGCACCTGACCCCAATAAATTCTTTCTTTCTTTCTTTCTTTCTTTCTTTCTTTCTTTCTTTCTTTCTTTCTTTCTCTCTCTCTCTCTCTCTCTCTCTCTCTCTCTTTCTTTCTTTCTTTCTTTCTTTCTTTCTTCTCTACTGGGGATTGAATCCAGGGGCATTTTACCTCCGAGCTACACCCCCAGTCCTATTTTTTATTCTTTATTTTGAAACAGGGTCTCGCTAAGTTTTGGAGGGCCTCACTAAGTAGCTGAGGCTGGCCGCGAACCCGGATTCTCTTGTCTCAGCCTCCCAAGTACTGGGATTACAAGCATGTGTCACTACACCCAGCTCCAATAAATTCTTTCATCAAACATTCTCAAGCCCAGAAAGATCTGGAAATTGGCACAGTGGGGAATGAGGGTAGGGAGTAAGGGGGTGGCCTGTGGTGACAGTTGGGTGTTCTGGGAGTGCACAGTGGGTGGGTGGTGCCTGTATCTACACAGGCTCTCAGCCCTTCACCCAGCCTGCCCAGGAGGGGCACCCCCTGGGGCTGCACTTTGGCTCTGCAGCAGCAGGATGACAGGCAGCTGCTGGGGGCCTCAGGGAAGTGGCTGTGAGGGGAGGGCCAGGGCAGTGGTAAGGTGACAGAGCCCTCAGGAGCAGGGACACAGTGAAGCCATGGAAATATGGTCAAGGTGTGAGGCTGGCTCTGCAGCTTCCCCAGGTGGCGGCCTCCCAGGCCTGGCAGGGGGCCCAGCAAGACAAGTCCAGCCACTGGCCAGCTACACTGCTCTCCTGGGGGCCAGGCCTGGGCCAACAGCTGGGCAGGCTGTGTCACCCCAGCCCTCCTCCCCAGGGCCAGGCTGGGGTCAAGCTCTGGGTCTGCGTAGGGAGGACTGAGAACAGAGGCAGGGGTGTTTCTCCAAAGCCCCTTACCCCATGCAGTCCCTCCCCTCTACCACCCCTTCTTTCATATAAATATGTGTGCATTATTTACCTTAAACATTTTGATAAATCATAATTGCAGAGACATCTGCTGTCAAAACTGCAAACTGCATTTGGGGCTCAGCTGGTGGACTAGGGCTAGAGGCCAGGGGTGCAAGGGCTCCAATGATCTGAGAAGCACAACATGGACGCTTCCCGCCTCTCATTCTGAGCTGAGCCTCAAAGGGGACTCAGGCCCCATCCTTCAGGACCCCTCCTCACCAGCCGCAGATCACAAAACCTTCTCAAGGAGGCTATCCACCCTCCAACTGTGCTCCCTCCTTCCTGTCTCCCTCTGCCTCAGAATTAATGCAGCAGTGACAGCGGCTGAAAAGCCCCCGGAGCGGAGATTAACTCCAGGGGCAGCACGGGCGGGGTTGGCCATGGGAGGCTGGGGAGTGTGGGGGGGCCTGGGGGGCTGACGCACAGGCCTCACAAGATTAATTGCCCTGCAGCCGGCCTCATCACGAGGGCGCCCTGCGCTCCACACCCCATCCCCAGGAGGGGCTCTGGGTCCCGTGTCAGGAACCTGCCCCGCCCCCACAGCCCCCAGTCCAACTCGTGGGAGGATTTTAGGAGTGGAAACCGAGTTCCTTTCTCATTTTCTCTTCCCCTCCTGCTGGCCCTCAGGGACCCTGAGGACCAAGCAGCAATCCTGTGGTCTCTTTCCCTCCTGCGGTCCCAGCCTGGCTCAGCAGCCCAGGGAGGGGGGCTCTGACCATGGCCAGCCAGCCTCATCCTCCCATGGCTCCACTGGCCAGCCAGCTCCCAGAGCAGAGCTGGCACTGGGAGTGACCTGGAACGTTTCTATGGGGGCTCAAAGAGGGACATGATGGAGCTGATGGCTCTGCTGTCCAGCTAGCCCCCTCTGCCTGTCCTGAGGGGCTGTGAAGAGAGGGGATCCTGGGCAGAAACAGAGTAAGGGTGCTGGCTGCTAAGGGTCAGGGGCCTGGGTACTGGCCTTTCTCAGCCAGCTACCCTTTTATAAGTCTTTAAGGGATTATAGCAAGTGGGATTAAGGTTGAGAAGAAGGTTCCCCAGGCAGACAGGACCTAAGGGAGGCCAGGTCTGCCTTCGCCTTGTAAGTCTGGGCTGGGGGAACTCCTGTGCACCCCCTGCTCCGGGTGTCCCTCACAGCCCTGCTGGCATTCCACTGGGTGAACTCACCCGTTCACTTGCTGGACTTCCCAGCCCAGAGCCTGGGGGAGCCTGCCCAGCAAGTGGCAGGCGCTCCGTGCCGCTGCATGAGTGGATTCACAGGCGGGTGCGTGGGGCTGCCCCAAAGAAGGCTGGGGAAAGAACCCTTAGGTCTGAGTCTCAGGATTCCAACTACTACGGAGCCACAGCCTGACAGCTGTCAAGGGGGAGCCCAAGGGGGCCCCAGGAAGGGCCAGAAAAAAAGGGGAGCTGGAGCTGGGCATTGAGTTGACACAGGTTGTATGACCTTCTACAAGAGGCTGCCCGCCCTCTGCCTCAGTTTACCCATGTCCGTGACATCACTTCTCAGAGATTCAGTGAGGGTGGAATGAGGAGTCCTGTGTCTGTGTCTTGTGGAGTCTCAGCCTCCTGCCTTGGTAAGGAAGAGATGAGTGGACGGGCTGGGCGTGGTGGCGCACGCTTGTAATCCCAGTACTTGGGAGGCTGAGACTGGAGGATCCAGGTTCACGGCCAGCCTCAGCTGCTTAGTGAGGCCCTCCACAACTTAGTGAGACCCTGTTTCAAAATAAAGAATAAAAAAATAGGGCCGGGGGTGTAACTCGAAGGTAGAATGCCCCTGGGTTCAATCCCTAGTACCGCAAAAAAAAAAAAAAAAAAAAGAGAGAGATGAGTGGACGGGGAGCCAGGGAGGACTTGGAGGAGGTGAGTGCAGCTGAACCTTGAGGGACATTGCCACTTTTCTAGAGAGACCACACTGCATGGAGCCTAGAGGACTACAGGGGTCAACTTCAAGGTCCAGGAGAAGTGGGTGTATTTTGTCTTGGGGACATTGGGAGCCAGTGATGGTTCTCAAACCTGGGCAACCTTCAGAGGGGCTATAATCTGGAGTGAAGACTTTAGTCAACCTGGGTGTGTGGGGTGACTTCCCAAACCCCTCTGGGACCCTAGAGCTGAGGTGGGGAGTCAGCCTGGGCCATATCTCTTTGGAAGAGAACCAAAACATTCCATGTTAGGAAGTTGGGGGTTAGGCTTGACAGGAAGTGACTTTGACTACTCATTACAGTACAGGGTATCCAAGATACAAAATAGCCAGGCTGGTTGAGGGCTTCAGGACACTTTCACTCCCTGGAGATAGGGCACCTCCTGGGGAGGACTCTATCCTTTTTTTTTTTTTTTTTTTTTTTTTTTTGCAGTACCGGGGATTGAACCCAGGGGGATTCTACCTCCAAGCTACACCCCCGGCCCTATTTTTCTTTTTTTTTTTGCGGTACCGGGGATTGAACCCAGGGGCGTTCTACCTCCGCGCTACGCCCCTGGCCCTATTTTTTATACTTTATTTTGAAACCAGGTCTCACGAAGTTGCGGAGGGCCTCGCTAAGGAGTGAGAGAGAGAGAGAGAGAGAGAGAGAGAGAGAGACAGGGAGAGAGAGAGCGAGAACTGAGGCTGGCTGCGAACCCGATCCTCAGGTCTCCGCCTCCCAAAGTACTGGGATTTACAAGCGTGCGCCACCACAAGTGAAGTAGATTTCTATCCAAGCCCTACCCCAAGCTGGTTCATGATCTCATGACCATGGACAGTCCTCCCTGTGCCCAGCTTTCCTATCAATGCCATGGAGTACCTTCTAGCATCAGTCACAGTTCTAGGCCTTTCCTGGGGGTTCAAGGCTCAGGAGGGGGCTGCAATTTGGGGGTCCTTCACTCTAGCCCCCTCCACCACCCCCTTGCTGGGCCACCTCTCTTCTCCTGCTCCTCTACCCACACCCCCCCTCACCCCTGACCTGGTGGCCAGCAGCCTCTGCTGCTGTCATCCGTTGTCATGGGAACCTTGCAGCTCTGACCTGGCGCAGGCAAGAGCTCCCCTGGAGCTCCTAGCAGGGGAAGCTGATGGTAGCAAGGGACAGACTGAGGCGTCCATCCCTGCCTGTTCAGTCCCAACCCCCCAGGGGCATTGGAAGGCTGACCCAGATGGGGGTGGGATAGGGTACAGGGGGTCAGGGCCTGTCTGCCTCTAGTCCCTGGGGTCCCTGTCCCTTCCCAGGCCCACTCTCCTTCAACACGGCTCTGGCTGTGGTGGGAGGGAGGGTGGAGGGGGCCTTCCCATTTCCCTCACTGCCGATGGGAGCTCAGAGCCCTGAGCTCAGCTCATTCTCAAGGCTAAAAATACCAGGGAGGTGGCAGCAGCAGCTCCCCCAACACCGTGTCCACCCGCTCCCAGCAACACACACATGTTCACACATATGCCCAGGCCCAGCCTGACCAGACTGTGCCACTTAACCACATAGTGCTCTGGTCCGTGAGGTTCTGAGTCCCTCTCCTGTGTCTCTTTGGGAGATCTGGATTTCACTTCCACCTCTGACCCCAATTGGCTGTGTGATCTTGGGGCAGTACTTTGGCTTCTCTGGGCCTTGGCTTCCTTGTGTGTAATAAGGAAGCCACATGGAAGAGGGGAGGCTCAGGAAGGTCAAGGCCCTGGCTGCCACATCTCTCGGAGCTGGAGATGAACTGGGTTGGAATTTCTTCTCCAGGAGCACACCAAGGCTGGAGAGAGGAGGATGGCTCCAGAGATGCTAACCCAGGCCTTTGGATTCCAGTGTGGCCTTCTCTTGCCCTGTGCTGACCAGTGAGTTTCTAGAACCTTCAGGCATTTGCTGAAAAGTAGATCTGTGCCCGCATTGGAGCAGAGGTCTAGGTGATCAAGTCCCAGAAGCATTCCGGGTTCTGTGAGCGTGACTGGGAACGTGGCAGGGAGTCTACTCTGCCCTCTCCCCAGGGTGTGGCTGAGGCTTATCCACAATTCCTCTTTGCCAGGGGCCTGGCCAAGGCCAGAGTGAAGGTTCCCCGTTTCCCCAGGGTGTGGCTGAGGCTCAGGTGAGTGTCTACACTGTCCAGTTGGCCAAACCTGGTCAAGGTGCAGACATCCATATCGCTCACACACCTGGACTTGACCAAGCATGGGGTGCGTATCCTTGCAGACTGTCTGCCCCGTCCTGGCTGAGATTGGGTTGAGGGTTCACCCTGTACCCTGGAGCTGAGGTCAAGGTGAATATCCACTGTCCATTTTTCTCTGGGCCTCAGTTTTCTTCCACCAGCCCTGGGCTCAGGATTTCATATTCTCTCTTCCTTCCTGGAAACCTGCTCATCATCCCTGCTTTAAAGGAGGCCCAGGAGCCAGTTGTGGTGGTGCACACTTGTGTGACTCTGAACAAGAGATTTCGTCTTTCTGGGTCTCAATTTTTCCATTTGGAAAACAGGTGTTCAATAGTACCTGTCAGGCTAGGAATGTACCTCAGTGGTAGAGCACTTGCCTACTGTGCTTGAGGACCTGGGTTTGATCCCTAGCACTGCAAAAAAAGGGGGGCCTGGATTCCCCAGCCCCCCTTTTTTGGTACTGGGGATTGAAGCCAGAAGTATTCTACCCCCAGCCCTATTTTATTTTTTTGAATTTTGAAACAAGGTCTCGCTAGGTTGATGAAAGTCTCACTACTTGCTGAGGCTGTCCGCGAACCTGAGATCCTCCTGTCTCAGCCTCCCAAGTACTGGATTTTTTTTTTAAACAGGGTCTCACTAAATTGCAGAGGCTGGTCTGGAACCTGCAATTCTCCTGTGTCAGCCTCCAAGTACTGGGATTACAGATGTGCACCACCATGCCAGGCATATATATATAAAATTACCTTTTTGTAAGGGTATATACAAGGATTAAATGAGATTTTCCCAGAGCGTCAGGAAGAGTAATCGTTACTTCTGGAGGCTGGCAGGAAAGAGGCATGCTCTGAAAGAATTCTGGAACATTTGTTCACTAATTATTCTAGTGCAGGGAATTGTGTTAGCTGCTGGATCTTGAGGCCTGAGACCCCAGCTGGGGTCTCTCCTCTGAACTAGGGACCTCCAAAAGAGAAGCAATGCCCATTCATTTTGTATATAATATACATTTTATTCACACACACAAATACATTTAAGTCCCTTTCAGGAATATGGTAGTGGGGATTGAACCCTGGGCCTCGCACATGGTAGGCAAGCCCTCTACCACTGCCTGCCCATTCGTTTTGTGAAGGTGTTTTTAGCCCATGAATGGATGCTCTTAGGTAAAACATTAATAAACTGCATCACGTTGGTGGGGAAAATTAAATGTAAATTAGATAATTAAAAATGAAGCTGATGCCTGCTGCTTGGTGCTATTACCTCTTATTAAAAGTTATGAGAGGTGGCCCTGGGTGGAGGTTGGTTGCAGGGCTTCTGGTGGGGGTGGGAGCTGCGAGGGGCTGCCTACTGGAGCCCAGTTTGGTCTTTGAAAGAGGTAGACCTAAGAGATGCTCCTGTATGGGCTCTGGAGAACTGGGGGGGGGATCAGAACCCTGGTGTGGGCCTAGGTTCTGCCTCTTGTGGGTCCCTGGGTTAGCACCGTCTGCTCACTGAGCCTCAATCCCCCCCATCCCGTACTAGATCAAGTAGAGAAGTGTTCTACCACTGAGCTACATCCCCATCCCTTTTTATTTATTTTTGTTTTTGAAAAATTTGAAACAGAGCCGGGCATGGTGGTGCACGCTTGTAATCCCAGTACTTGGGAGGCTGAGACAGGAGGATCCGTGTTCACAGCCAGCCTCAGCAGCTTGTGAGGTCCTCTGCAACTTAGTGAGACCCTGTTTCAAAATAAAGAATAAAATAGGGCTGGGGGTGTAGCTCAGAGGTAGAATGCCCCTGGGTTCAATCCCCAGTACCACACACACAAAAATAAAATAAAACAAAAATTTGAGACAGGCCAGGCGTGGTGGCACACACTTGTAATCCCAGTGTTTGGGAGGCTGAGACAGGAGAATCACAGGTTTACGGCCAGCCTCAGCAACTTAGTGAAGCCCTCTGGGTTCAAAATAAAGAATAAAATTGGGCTGGGGGTATAGCTCAGAGGTAGAATGCCCCTGGGTTCCATCCCCAGTACCACACACACACACACACACACACACACACACACACACACACATTTGAGACAGGATCTCACTAGGTTGCCAAATCTGGCCTTGAACTTGTGATCCAACTGCCTCAGACTCCTGAACAGCTGAGATTACAGGCGTGCACCACCATGCCTAGAAGTCTCAGTGTTTCTTCATCTGTGAAAGGAGACAATAGAGCTGGGCGTGGTGGCACACACTTGTAATCCCAGTACTTAGGAGGCTGAGACAGGAGGATTGCAGGGTTGAGGCCAGCCTCAGCAACTTAGTGAGGTCCTCAGCAATTTAGCAAGACCCTGTTTCAAAATAAAAAATAAAATAGGTCTGGGGGTGTAGTTCAGAGGTAGAACTCCACTGAGTTCAATTCCCAATACTACACACACACACACACACACACAAAAGGGGGGGGGATGGGGTAATAACAGAACCTACCTCATAGGACTGAGGCAGGGATTAGATAATGTCTAGAAAGTACAAAGTCAGGTGCCTCACACATAGTAGGTGTTCATTAAATAGCCATGATTACTAGTAATATCATCACCACCATCATTAAGTTGAATCCCTGGTCAACAAAAGGCCCTGAGTTTAGGACTGTACAGACAAAGGCTTCTGTATAAACTATTCCTGTTAGCACACGGGGATATGGGGTGGATACTGTCATCCATTCTTTTTTGTGTGTGTTTGTTTTGTCTTGTCTTGTTTTTGTGTTCCGTATCGGGCATCGAACCCAGGGGCTCTCTACCCCAGACCTTTTTATTTTGAGACAGAGTTTCACTAAATTGCCCAGGCTGGCCCTAAACCTATGATCCTTCTGCCTCAGCCTCCCAAGTAGCTGGGCTTACAGACCTGCACCATTGCACCTGGCTTGTCTTCCCATTCTGTAGGATGAGGAAAGCAAGACTGGGACTATGGTCTAGGTCACATGCCATGCAAGGTAGGTGGCATTCTTTTATTAGTCAAAGAGGTGGAGCCCAGAAAACAGCATTCCCACACAGTGCTCTGTTTCCCACCCCAAAGCAACTCTTCTTTCTTCTGTACCTGCCCTGCTCCAGGATCTGTGCTGGGTGTGGGGACCCCCCCCAGGTGAATCATTTTGGAGTGAGGGAGCCAGCCCAGGAGCCATGTCCCAAAGCAGCACTCTAATATGAGCGAGTCCAGAGAATAGCCAGGCCTGTGGGGTGGGGCGATGGGGTTGTGTCTAAGGACTCCCCCAGGCACCTCCTGTGCTCTCTGGCTCGGGTTCTAAGTCCCGGGAGAATGGAGGACCGCGAAGCAGGTAGCAGCGCGGGCGGGAGCAGCGGCGGGAGGCTGGGGAGCCCGGCCAGACCTGCGGTGGGCTGTGGAGGGTGCACGACGAGGGGGTGGGGACACGGAGCGGGTGAGTCACCGTTTCTGGGCCAGGCGGCGGCGGCTGCGAGCGGGGGGCGCATTCCTGGTTGGCAGGGCGGCCGGCACTAATGTCTTTCCCACATGGCCCCGAATTCCCCGCTCAGCACGATCGCACCGGCAAGACGCTCCCGCGGCCACCCCCGCCCCAGCTGCCTCCTTCCCACGAGCAGCGAGGGTGGGTGCGGCGGGCTGCCGGGCCGGGCCTCCTGGGGCGGCCGAGGGTCCTCGCGCGGCCAGCGACCCCACGGGGCAGCACTGGCGCAGGCCGCGGTCGGGGCGGGGGACTGAGGCTGCGTCCGGTGGGGGGTCGGGGAGGGTGGTTCCTGGAAGAGGCCACACCCGGGCCTTCATTCCATGGGTGGAGGACAGCCCTTACGAAAACTAAGGGGACTGTGAGCGCTGCTCTCCCACGCAGCTCCTGTCCCTGGGCCAGGCCCCTAGGGGGAAACTGAGGCTGCGAGGGCGGCCCACCCAGAGCTCCCTGTCTGCTGGGGGAAGTTAGCGGTTGTCCCTGCAGCTGGGCTCAGAGGCACTAATGAGAGTTAAATGTAGGGCGTGAGTCACCTCAGAGAGGGGGCCTGGGACCACCCCCAGATGTGGAGGGTGGAATGGAGGTACTTCCAGGCAGCCCAGCTCTCCCCCCACTCCCCTGCACCTCACCTTCTACCCCTTGGCCCAGTGACCCTGTGCCCCTGGGCCAACCACCCACAGATGGCTGGCTGCCTCAAGAGTGGGGCTGTGGGACCACAGGGTGACTCCAAATCCCAGAATGGGACCCAGAGTACCCTGAGGACTTGGGGATGGACCAACACCTGGGGTCTCCAGTGGCTGTGAGCCCTGGGGTATGGTCATGTGTCTAGGGCTGGGGGCTGGGCAAAAGGCCCAGGCCACCCTGGGGGTCCCTCTACCCCCTACAGCCTGCCTGTCCTTGCTCAGGCCACCAGGCTCTGACCACATAGGGTGCCTGTCCCACCTCCCCAACTCCCACCCACTCTGACCTCCAGCCAGCACAGGGACTTCAGTCTGCAGTCCTCATGCCAGGGCAGGCAGTGTGTGTGTGCGTGTGTGTGTGCGTGTGTGTGTGTGTGTGTGTGTGTGTGTGTGTGTGTGTGTGTGTGGACTGGAGCATGTGTCGTTGAGTGTATTTATGACCGAATGTGCACTTGCGTGTATTTATGTGTGACCTGTGTCTCTGGGTCTCAGTGTCGTGGGGGCGCTTAGGAAGGAATGTGTTTTTCTGCACGTTTTTATCTGTTTGTTGCTTCTGTATCTATGTGTGGGTCTTTGCATGTGACTGTGAGTGCTGTGTTAGCCTTGCCCTATCCACAGGTCCCTGGCTCCTTGGGTATCCCTCTGTCACCCGGAGACTCCAGGTTAGGGTAGTGAGCCTGGGAGAGGGAAGTGGGGGGGACAAGCACTGCTGTTCTTCAATGGAGTAGCCAGGCTGGGTGGGTAACACCAGGGGGTGGGCGTGGGCAGCCACAGGAGAGAGAAAGGGAAGGACAGACAGGGGGCCTTGTTGTGCAGTCCCCTCCCTGCTCCCTCTGCTCCCAGCCCAGCGCCTCCTGGCAAGAGCTTATTTGCATGGTATTTACATTTCATTTGCATCGCATTCAATTAAAAACCTGACCAGCTCCCGCCTGCCTGGCGCTGCCTGCCCAGCCTGGTGAAAATGTTGGTTGGGCACTGCAGCCTTCCTACCCCCGTCCCCTCATAGACTGACCCATGTGGGAGGGGTCCACCCCTCAGTGAAATCATCCAAGTCACCCACTCTGGAGTGAGAGGGCTGGAAGTACAAACGGAGAAACTGAGGTCCAGAAAGGGCTGCCTTGAGCTCCAGGCTAAGGGCCAGTCTCAGACAGAGCTAAAAGAATATTAGTAGTAACAGCTGTCCCTTTATGGAAGAGTCACCATGCCAGGAGCGTGGCTAACACTTGTATGCAATATCCCATTGGAACATTACTGCCTTTCAAGGTCAGATCTTCCTTGTATGATTCCCATTTTACAGATGAGAAAATCAAGGCTGGAGAGGGCAGGCCCAAGTCCACTCAGCTGTCCTAGAATTCATATCTTGTTATTGTGACTTCCAAGTCAACGCTCCAAACCCCAGAGCAGGACTGAGGAAAGGCCACTGCCTCCCCTCCTCCTGGTGAGGAGAGCTGATTACCTCCAATGCCATTATATCCACGGTGGGCTGGGACAGCTCTCACCCCGCCCTGGGGGCTGGCCTAGCTGTTGACTGTCCTTTGGCTACATAAGACTGACAGCAATACCTGTTTCTGGCTAGAAGGTGGAATGCTTGTATGTGTGTGTGTGTGTGTGTGTGTGTGTGTGTGTGTGTGTTACTGGGGATTTGGGGATTGAACCCAGGGATGCTACACCCCCAGCTATTATTTATTTATTTATTTATTTATTTATTTATTTGGTCCTGGGGATGGAACCCAGGGGCATTCTACCTTTGAGCTACACCCCCAGCCCTTTTTATATTTTGTTTGGAAATAGGGCCTTGCTAGGTTGCTAAGAGTCTCGCTATACTGCTGAGGTTGTCCTCGAACCTGTGATCTTCCTGTCTCAGCCTCCTGAGTACTGGGATTACAGGTGTGTACCACCACGCATGGCTCCTTTTTATTTTTTATTTTGAAACAGGGTCTCACTAAATTGTACAGGTTGGCCTTGAACTTGAAATCCTCCTGTCTCAGCCTCCCAAGTACCTGGATTATAGGCATGTGCCACCACACCTGGCTTGAATGCTTTTCTTGTAGAAGTCCTTCCTAGCACCTGGCCATAGCCTTTCCCACGCAACACTGGGTAGTCTTGGGCTCCAATCAGAGCCGGTAACTTCATACAAGGCAGGTAAAGGTGCTGATACACAAACTCTAGGGGAAATGGCCAAGCTAAGGGTGGAGGGAGAGAAGATCAGGCAGGCCCATGAAGACATCCAAGGCATCAGGGCCCACTTGGGCAATGGAAACCCTCAAGACACCTCCTTTCCTGGACCAGGAGGCTTCCTGGAGCCCCTCAGCTAGCCAGGTTTGGGCTGGTCGATGCCATCTACACAGGTGGGGACTCTGAGAAGACTCTGAGAGTGGGTGTCCTCAGGTTGCACGTGGAAGGGTCATGCAGGGCCCAGAATCCAGCCCTGGGACTAGGCAGCCCTGCATTGACTGCACCTGGTGTCCACTCCCTCCAGAGGATGTACCTTTCCTTTCTCCTCCTCCACTAGCCTTAGGGCTCTAAGGAACTCCTCTTGCCTCTAGTTGGGGGGTAGCCAATCAAGAGACTTCACCTCCCTGACCACACTGATTGGATTAGACATAAATATGTGATGTAGGACTGACCGATTGGGCTGAGTCCCAAGGCTTTGGTGAGAATTACTGGGAAGAAGGGGGAGTTGTCTGATCTGGTAGTATAGGAACTTGGGGCCACTACCTTTTGAGAAAAGCTATCTATGAAGCTAGTAAAGAGAAACTGATTCGATGCATATCTGTAATCCCAGTACTTGGGAGGCTGAGACAGGAGGATTGCAGTTCCAAGACCAGCCTCAACAATTTAGTGAGGCTCTCAGTAACCTAACCAGATGCTGTTTCAAAGTAAAAAACAAAAAGGGCTGGGGGTGTGGCTTGGAGGTAGAATGCCCCTGAGTTTAATCCCCAGTGCCAAAAAAAGAGAGAGAGAGATAGAAAGAGAAACTGATTTTTTTTTTTTTTTTTTTTTTGCGGTACCGGGGATTGAACGCAGGGGCGTTCTACCTCCGTGCTATGCCCCCGGCCCTATTTTTTATACTTTATTTTGAAACCGGGTCTCACGAAGTTGCGGAGGGCCTCACCAAGGAGAGAGAGAGAGAGAGAGACAGGGAGAGAGAGAGTGAGAGATCTGAGGCTGGCCGTGAACCCGGATCCTCCGGTCTCCGCCTCCCAAAGTACTGGGATTACAAGCGTGCGCCACCACGCCCGGCTGATTTTTTTTTTTTTTGGTGGTACTGGGGATTGAACCCAAGGGGCGTTCTATATCTGAGCTACACCCCCAGCCCTATTTTATTAATTTTTAAAATTTTGAAACAGGGTCTCACTAAGTTGCTGAGGCTGTCCTTGAACCTGTGATCCTATTACCTCAGCCTCCCAAGTACTGGGATTACAGGCATGCGCCACCATGCTTGGCTCCCCCAGCCCTTTTTACTTTATTTATTTATTTATTTATTTATTTATTTATTTATTTATTGTGGTACTGGGAATGGAACCCAGGTGCCTTCTACCTCCGGGCTACACCACCAGACCTATTTTATTTTATTTATTTATTTTTTTAAAACCACTTTTTTTTTTTGTGGTACTGGGAATTGAACCCAGGGGCATTCTACCTCTGAGCTACACCCCCAGCCTATTTTTTTTTTTTTTTTTTGCGGTACCAGGGATTGAACCCAGGGCCGTTCTACCTCCGCGCTACACCCCGGCCCTATTTTTTATACTTTATTTTGAAATCGGGTCTCACGAAGTTGTGGAGGGCCTCACTAAGTAGAGAGAGAGAGAGAGAGAGACAGAGAGAGAGAGAGAGAGAGAGACCCGAGGCTGGCCGCGAACCCGGATCCTCCGGTCTTCGCCTCCCAAAGTACTAGGATTACAAGCGTGTGCCACCACGCCTGGCTCCCAGACTATTTTTTATTCTTTATTTTGAAACAGGGTCTCACTAAGTTGTGGAGGGCCTCCCTAAGTAGCTGAGGCTGGCTGCCAACCCGGATCCTCCTGTCTCAGCTTCCCAAGTACTGGGATTACAAGCGTGCGCCACCACGCCTGGCCTATTTTATTTTTTATTTGGAAACAGGGTCTTACTAAATTGCTGAGAGCCTCACTAAATTGCTAAGACTGGCTTTGAACCTGCGATCCTCCTGTCTCAGCTTCCCAAGTACTGGGATTACAGGCCCATGCCACAGTGCCTGGTTTTATCTGTGTGACCTTTGAACCAGATTTCCTCTGTGTTTCCTGTTCTTTAAAGGGATGTTACAGCCAGGTGTGTCCTGGCAGGCACCTGTAGTCCCAGCCACTCTGGCAGCTGAGGTGGAAGGATCACTTGAGTCCAGGAGTTCGAGACCAGCCTTGGCAGCATAGACAGACCCTGTCTCAACACACACACACACACACACACACACACACACACACACACACACACACAGGTTTCCCGGTATAAAATGCGGATATGAACCAAGTGGTGCTGCTTCCCTGTAGTCCGTTTTTACTCAGGAGGATTTTTTTTTTTTGTGTGTGGTACCA
>PVJS01008992.1:0-25494 GCA_004027185.1 Glis glis
CATCGTTTCTTGAGGCTGGCAAGTACGAACTGGAAGGTTTTTGTATTTTTCTGCATGTTTGCTGACATCTTCATGACCGTTTACTAGTTTCATGAGTAATCTGAGGTGGGTACAGGGAATCTAAGCTTTGCTCATTCCGGTCTAGTTGTACAGGTCTGGAAACAGCCACTGTGTGAGGAGTCTCCCTGTCCCTACACCGTAGCATTTGAGGTAGCAGAGGTCACTGTTCCTCTGGAAAGCCAGTCCTATAATAGTGCATTTCCTGCCCTAAAATTTGAAATGAAAATCCATACCTAGGATGCAAACAACTTCCAAAAATTATAAATGTGATTTTATATGGGCTTTCGATGATGGAAGAAAGATTTTTGGTTAGAAAATTAGACATGTTTTTTTTGTTTCTCAATGTATATTTTTGCAAGTATTATTGAATTATTTGGTACAGAATATTTTCTCTTTAAGGGAAAGTATTTCCTTTTGGATGTCCTTGATCCTTGTTTGACTAGAGGATTGGTTCTGGATTATTTGTTGTAATTGAGCATGTTTCATTACTATTTAAGTCTATCATTGGTGTTCCCTTCATCAAAACAATTTGGATGTGATATAGTCATAAGCTCTTCTGCCCCAGATAAACAAACAAATCAAGCTCTTTGAAAGAGATGATACTCAAAAGGGATTGCTGTAGCCTAGCATCTCTAAATTGAGGAAATAAGGGAATTATCCTATTAACAGAAAGATTTAATGCTTTTTTTTATACTGGGCATTGAACCCAGGGGTGTTCTACCTGTGAGCCATACCCCCAGCACTTTTTATTTATTAATTTACTGTCAAACTGGGGATTGAACCCAGGGGCTTTGGACCCCAGTCCTGTTTTCCTTTGTTTTTATTTTGAAACAGGGTTTCACTAAGTTGCTGAGGGCCTCGCTAAATTTCTGATCTCAAACCTGTGATCCTCCTAACAGGAAGATTAATTCTTGTCTCCATGTATGCAGAGTGGTTTATACTTCTATGATGCACAGTTAAAAGTAAAGCAATGAAATTTTGTATTAGAATAGACTAAAGAGACCAAAATACCACACAAATGTCCATTTAGGTGTTGATAAATCTCCTGTATGGAGATTTAACATAGTTATGAAAATGAGCAAAGTTCTCAGGTAAATGACTTAGTGGGAGCACAAATTTCCAGGAGGGAGGAAAGAGAGAGAGTGAAGAAAGGATCAAAGATGACTGATAGAACACCAAAACAAATTTTAAAAAGCATATTTTACTATATCAGGAAATAATCTTTCCTTGTACATTTTCAGCGCTCCATCCATTTTAATCCGTTTATTATTTCTTTTCTGTGCAGAGGTGAATATTGAGCAAAAGGCCTCATGCATACTTGGCAAACAATTTACCACTGAGCTACACCTGTCCCCATATATGACATTTTTTATTACTTTCTTCTGTATAGTTTTCTTAGTCATTTCTCTAGGTCTTACCATATACATAGGTAATTTATATATGGTGTTTACTTTGACCACCTCAATAAAGTATAGAAACCATATTTCCATTTATACCCTTTCGCCATGCAGCTTTCTAAATATAATTATCTTCAGATTCCTCTTATTTACACTGAATACCACATCATCTGTTATGATTTTTGCTTCAATCTAAAATAGGATTTGAAGAAATTCATGAAGTGAAGGATGGTCTATCACCTTTACTTCTTTTTTTTTTTTTTTTTTTTTTTTGCGGTACCGGGGATTGAACGCAGGGGCGTTCTACCTCCGCGCTACGCCCCCGGCACTATTTTTTTTTTATACTTTATTTTGAGACCAGGTCTCACGAAGTTGCAGAGGGCCTCGCTAAGTAGAGAGAGAGAGAGAGAGAGAGAGAGAGAGAAAGCATGCGCATGCGTGCGCGTGCGTGAGCTGAGGCTGGCCGCGAACCCGGATCCTCCGGTACCTTTACTTCTATTGTTCTGTTCTGTTGTTATTCTTTCCTTCCTGAAGTGCTGTTTCACTGCACACAGAATTTTGGTTTGACGTGGCTCTGTGGCTTTCTTTTTAAAACTTAAAAAATGTTGCTCTATTTCTTTTTGGTTCCCTCCGTGGAACCCTTTATGGCTTCATTGGTGAAATCTGTTGTCATTCTAATTGATGTCCCTTTATAGATGATATGTCATTTCTTTCTAGCTATTTTGAAGATTTTTTTCTAGTTTTATTTTTTGAAAGTTTAAAGTTTAATTATGCTGGGTGTGATGGAACATGTTTATAATCCCAGTACTTGGGAGGCTGAGACAGGAGGATCAAAGGTTTGCGGCCAGCCTCAGCTATTTAGTGAGGCCCTCAGCAACTTAGTGAGACCCTGTTTCAAAATAAAGAATAAAGAGCCGGACATGGTGGTGCACGCTTGTAATCCCAGTACTTGGGAGGCGGAGACCAGAGGATCTGGGTTCGTGGCCAGCCTCAGCTACTTAGTGAGGCCCTCCGCAACTTCGTGAGACCCGGTTTCAAAATAAAGGATAAAAAATAGGGCTGGGGGTATAGCTCGGAGGTAGAATGACCCTGGGTTCAATCCCTAGTACCGCAAAAAAAAAAAGAATAAAAATAGGGTTGGGGGTGTAGCACAGAGGTAGAATGTCCCTGGGTTCAATCCCCAGTACAGAAAAATGAATGAATGAATGAATAAATAAATAAATAAATAAATGTTTAATTATGTATCTTGATGTGAGTAACTTTGGATTTCTTACTTGGAATTTGAACCACTCCTTGAATCTGTAGGTTTTCATATTTCACCAAATTTAAAAAGTTTTCAGGCCGGGCGTGGTGGCGCACGCTTGTAATCTCAGTACTTTGGGAGGCGGAGACCGGAGGATCCGGGTTTGCGGCCAGCCTTAGCTCTCTCTCTCTCTCTCCCTCTCTCTCTCTCTCTTTCTCTCTCTATCTAGTGAGGTCCTCCGCAACTTCGTGAGACCCAGTTTCAAAATAAAGTATAAAAAATAGGGCAGGGGGCATAGCGCGGAGGTAGAATATCCCTGCGTTCAATCCCCGACACCACACACACACACACACACACACACACACACACAGTAATTACAGTAGCATCAGCTAACATCTACTGAATGTTTACTCCATGTAAGCACTGTGCTAAGCACTTTAGTGTGATCATTTTTAATCTCTTAAAGTAGACATTATTCAAAGTGTATACCAGCTCCATTGTACATCTAAGGGAATTGTTTGTGACTTGCCTAAAGGCACATCCTGCAAACTAGATCCAGGATTCAAACCCAGGTCTGAGAAGACACTCAGTCTTTAATTATCCCCACAACCTCAGATATCAACAGGAGAATCTTCCAGTCATATCAGGGAGGGTGTGGAAAAGCCGTATATCCTGGGAATTTATGACCTTTCTGAGCCTCAGTTTCCCTCCCCTATAAATGGAATCATTATCAATTTCACAGTATTGTTTCAAGGCTTTAAAGGCAGGGCAAGCAGGGCTGTAGGTCCACAGAGGACTACACCGCAGGGCCTGGCTGCAGGAGTGGACGGTGCTCCCCCAGCTGCCCCTGGGGAGCTCTGCACATGAAGTCTCAGGTCCGCCTTCAGGGGTCGGTGTTTCTGCATCTGTTCCTGGGGACCTTGGGTCTGGGTCTTGTGAGCTTGGAGATGGAGATGTCTCAATAGGCAGGAAACTTGTGGCCATGGAGACTAGGAGCTAGAGGTAGAGTGACTGCTTGGCAGGCTGGAAATTTCAATTCTAGCTATTTTGTTGTCTCTTATTTTCTCTTCTAAAGGATGCTACTTTTAATATATATGACTTCTAAATTATTCTACCCTTATTAGACAATGCTCTTCAGAGTAATGACCCTATTATTCCTTTTCATTTCCACTACCTAATAATAATGCCCTCCCCATTTTTTGCTGTATTTTTTCTTTCAATTAAATACAAAAGGATAGAGACTCAGTTACTAGAACATGAGAATACTTCCTCAGACTTTAAAAAAGGGGTAATGGTTTATTTGAATATTTAGCAATGTTATATGTGCAGTATCTAAATATAAGAGTGAAACATCATTTATAAAAAGAAACACAGACAACCTGTCCAGTTAGAGGCCCTACTAACCATTAATTAATATTTATTGAGTACTAAGTATATAAGGTAGCTGCTATTTTATAGGCCATCAAGGAGCAAATGCTGATTTTATGGAAAGAATGACAGCATTATAAAGCTAAGCTGCAGCCCAAATTATGCAGGGCTGGAAAAGTACAAGAGCGTGTAATCAAAATATCAATTTACAACCGTCTGCAGAGCCCAGGAGATGCTCAGCAGGCCTGTGAAAGGAACAAATCTTTCCAAGCTAATCAAATATTTCAGAGCATGTTGATGGAGGACTTCCTTCACAGTAAGTGGAAACCGTCCACATTTCTGCGAGTGCTAATGATCAACAGGAACATTTCCAGATCAATATAAATAAGGGCAGAGGTGAGGATTTTACAGCAACAGTGTGGCCCTCCTGCAAGATGAAAACACAGACTGGAGTACTTTATGACAGAGGCGTTTTCTTAAACTGTGATTTTAACCAGAAGAAACATACAAGGGTCACAATGGTTCTTCAACATGTAGCCTCTTATGGTTACACATACTTCCAAGGAAGAAGAAATAATTTTTATTATGTGATTTTTCTTAAAATTTTACTCTTGTAATGAAATCATAGTATTATTTCGGTAGCTTCCTGAAGATTACCATGTGCTATAGCAGAAACGAGCATGTTGAGTATAAAAAGACAGAGAATAAAGCATAGGAGAGGGGCCTTGTAGACCGCTGGGACTGTGGATGGTACCCAGGTTCTGGGCAGGAGAGCAAATAGCACCCTCATGTGTCCAAGCAGAATCAACTCTGCCCTTTCTTTACAAACAAACCCCCAAATCTTCACACCCAGTGAAATGCAAAAAACAAGGATGGATCCGGAGTACAGAAGTGGTCTCTGCCTAGACAGGCATTGAGCAGATGTGGCTCTGTCCCCTTCAGCATCCCGCACAGAGATTTGTTGCCCTAGACAGGTGTTGAGCAGATGTGGCTCTGTCCCCTTCAGCATCCCGCACAGAGGTTCGTTGCCCAAAGTACAGCTGGGATGCGCATGGGCCGGTCAGTGGAGGGAGCCCGAGACAGGTGATGGAAGGAGGCACCAGCCTGGAGTTACAATCCTGGGACATGGGGTCTGGGCGCTCACACTGGAGACATGGGTTTTCTTAACTTGAACCTTGGCTCTTGCCTAGCTAGATGGGCCTGCCAGGAGACATCAGACAGTGTAGCCTGACTGTAGATAATATGCATCTATTCATTAATTTGTGCTTTTAGTTTTCTTTGGTCATCCCTTTCAGGGGGAATTATACATTTAAAAAATCTATTAGCTTCTTTAAATAAATATAGGGTTGAAATGAAAAAAAAACACAACAATTAAATGTTAATGAAATGGGTGCCCCCCCCAGATTATAACCAGGTATTATTTTTCAAAATCATGTTCAATAGTATGGTTTTTGTATGCTCCACTTATTATTATTATTATTATTATTAGTAGTAGTAGTAGTAGTAGTAGTAGTAGTACTGGAGATTGAACCCAGGGGCATTCTATGTCCAAGCTATACCCTAAGTCCTTTTCTTTTTTTATTTTTTGAAACAAAGTCCTGTTGAATTGCTGAGGGTCTTGCTAATTTGCTGAGGCTGGCCTCAAACCTGTGATCCTCCTGTATTGTGGGATTATTGGCCTATGCCACCATGCCCAGCTACACTTGGTTATTTTAATAAATGCAAAGCATATTTTTATTTTTATTTGAATCTCAGATAACTGTTTCGTAGAAAGGCTAATGAAAACAATCCTATCCCTCTTCTAGCAGGATCCCTGAACCTTTTGTGTGGTATTCAGCAGGGAATAACCGCACAAGTACTGTGAAGTGTAAAGCTAATCCCATAAAGTAGGAATAAAGCTACGGGGGGGGGGGGAGAGAGAGAGAGAGTGAGTGCAAATGTTAGGTAAAAGGTATCATCCAAACAAGCGAAAGCTTGCTTTCATTATTCAATTCCCATACCTTGCATGGAGCCCAGAGAAATCCTGTCAAATACATTCAGAGATTCAAAATTTCAGTTAAAGCTAATCTTAGCCTAGGTGATTTTCATACTATTAAAAATGTTTAAATTTCCTCTTGAGGTTCATTATTTTTTTATCCAGCATACTTGTTACTAACCAACGAGGTGGGATCTGGGTTTGGTTCCTGGGACTACTTCAAAAGTTACTACTGCTGGGCATGGTGGCACGCGCTTGTAACCCCAGTACTTGGGAGGCTGAGACAGGAGGATCTGGGTTCATGGCCAGCCTCAGCTACTTAGTGAGGCCCTCCGCAACTTAGTGAGACCCTGTTTCAAAATAATGAATAAAAAATAGGGCTGGGGGTGTAGCTCGGAGGTAGAATGCCCCTGGGTTCAATCCCCAGTACCACAATAAATAAATAAATAAATAAATAAATAAATAAATAAATAAATGTTACTACTTAAACAAGTCCGTATGACTTAAGGTTAATTGGAAAAGAACTAAGATTTAAGTACAGAATACATTAGTCCTCGTCCCATGATAGAGAAGTATGTTAACTCTTGCATTGCTTAGTGTTAACTACAGGGTGATGGTGGTCTCACGATTCTAAAAGAGAGGAATCATTTACTCTGTTCTGATGAAAACAAAGCTTTAGAATAATTAGTGTTGATTTTCAGTTATGTTAAATGGAAATACTAATATGCTGTACAAATTGCACTTCGAAGTTACAAATCAACAGATTTTATATATAGAAAATTTCCACCTGTGTTTATTCTCTGTTCCTATTTAAAGAAAAATTTTAAATTGCTAAACCACATGGCACAGAGACACTACCATACCAGAGAACAGCTGAGTAATTATCAAGGAACAATAGCTCTTTTCATATGGACTATCTTTCTGGATTTGAGAAAAGAATGAGACTTCAATGAGAGGCCCGTCTAAAAATGAACCCAAAATAGCAAATGGCATGCATATATCCTTAATTATTTGCATAGGTAATAACCAGAATTAAAGGAAATTTCATGAATAAAATTGCTTCGTCTCATTAGGATTCCAAATTATGGTGGAAAATTACCTCTGATTTATTTAAAATATGGGTAAAGTTTTGCATATATTCTACATGCAGTATCACTAGCTTATTCTAGTCCCATGTCACAAGCAAGGTTAAAAAAGTATTTGGAAATTGTAGATGGATACTAACAAAATGATAATGTTTCTTCTAATGTGATTGCAGGTTAATTCTTTAATTCCTGGAATTTTTATGAGATGGTGTGTTGTTAACTAAGATACAGTCATAGACTAACTGAGAGCTAATACAGAAATTGGGGTTTAGTCTCATCTTTCCATTTTGAAGAATAGTTATCTGAGATTAGTGGCTCTTCCAGGGTACCTCAGGTAGACCAGTAGGCTCAAATCCCAGCGAGCAAGAGCCAGTCCCAAACCCTTCCCACCATGTTGTACTCCATGGATGCCAGAGAATGTAGGCACACTTCCCTTCTCAATTCCATTGCCTCTGCCCTCATTTAAGTTCTCATCATCTATTGTTGGATATAGTTTATATTCAGTCCTACACTTCATGCAGCACCATGCCAACATCACAATAAAATATTGTGTGAGTTTGTTAGCAAAAATAACAAGTTGGTCTTTATTTTTTCTAAAACTACAGCTGAGCCATCATTAAGAACCAAGACTCTCTTTAAGGAAAATCACTTTTGTGATTTATTTAAATAGGCACTCAGCAAAAGTTTGTTGAGATAATGAATGAATATAGTTTTTGTTTTTGAAAGACAATGAAATGGTTTGCCTATATTTCTCTACTGAAATTCATTCTCTACAGAATTTCCAGCTGTCTTTTCAAATTATGTGTCTTGATATGTCATTGCCTTTGTGAAAACCTTTCACTATCCAATGGGTGGTGTCTGAACATGTTTCAGTCAACGTTCTCACTACTATAATCCAAAAAAACTGGCCACACAACTTAGAGGAAGGAAGATGTATTTGCTCACAGGTTTTTGGAGATTTCAGGGTTCAGTCCATGTGAGGCCGGGTCTTCGGAGCTCAGGGCATGGCAGCAGGGAGCAGAGAGAGGGAGAGCGTAAGGACTCTGCTCCTCACATCATGGAGGCCAGAAGCAGAGAACAAGTAGGCAAGGGGGTTCAAAAGATAAAAGCACAGTTCCTAAGGCCACACCCTGAGGGACCCACCTTCTCCAGCAACACTCACCTCTGCCTAGGTTTCCACCCAGTAAATTCCATTAAAATGGATTTGTCCACTGATGAGATCACAGCCCTTGTGACTTAATCACATTAACTCTGAACATTAATACATGAGCTCTTCAGGGGACATTATACATCTAACCATAACAGAACACCTCAAGATGTCATAAGCACAGACCCATGTAATGAAGCTCCAGCATTCTATACAGCAGTACAAGATATCAGATAAATATGTAGAAAAATCGAGGACAAATCAATGATGCTGTGACAACTGCTGAAGTATAATCAGATTTCACTTATTTATTTCTGTCACTTTTTAACAAAAGGCTATAAAATAGCGATGCTAACGTTCCTCTTCTACAGAGCATGCACTGTGCTCTCTGACACAAGGCAGTCCAAATTGTACTGTAATTTATTTCAAGATACAGGATACTTCTTCCAAACATCCATAAACCATCATTTTACTTCTCCAGAACTCTTTAGCTGTGTACAAAGATTAGAATTAGTTCCCTCTGAAGTTGTAGAAAATAAAGCAAAGCAAAACAAAACAAAATGTAGAGTTGAAACAGAGGTATGAATTTGAAGTTATAGAGAGACCTGGAGAGGTGTACTATGTATTCTTAAAAATATTCTCACAAGGATGTATTAAGACTTTTAAAATTAGGACATGTTTGTCTCTTCCATTGATAGTTTTCTGAAAGTATAAAATCTGGTTGACTTTTTAATCAGAGTTCCCACATGACTTTTTATAGGTGAATTATGCACTATTTGATTATTAATCATTATTTCTTTTAGTTTGATGGTTGGGTACCATTATTGACTTTCTCAGTTGTTTCAAATCTATTAAGATAAAAGATAATCTTTTTAAAAAATTCCATGGAGTTGCCTGTCTTCAGCTCTATCCTTCCATAGATCAGGAGAACAGAGTTCACATAACTATGTCCCTACGTTTTTCATACCCAAAGTGTCCCCCCCCCTTAAAATACACAGATGTGCTGATAATCGAGGAGATGACTAATCCTCAGATCTTGGCTCTGGACAAAATGCCCTTCTACAAGCCCAGATGTTGTTTGATATCCCAGAAAGCATTTCCATTGATGCCTATAACATATGTTGAAGAGGTTCACTAATTAACTTCCAATATCACATTTATACTACTACCACATTATACATTTATTATGGGAAAAGGTCTTCATTTTACCCACAGACACATAGTACTCCAGAAAAATATGAAATAAATTTTATTAAATATTTATTCTAATGAGTATAAAACAGAGGTTTAAATTCTCTCATTTCTAAAAAATGGACATTAAACCTATCCTGTGTAATTAAGCAATAAATAAATAAGTAAAAAATAAAAACAAAAATCTCTGCTACCTCTTTTATAGAATATGATCTCTTTATAGATCATATTCTATAAAACAAGTTCCTCTAAATAAGCTGTTTGGTACATAAAAATCTGGAACTATTCTGTGATTATTAGTCTGCTAGAGGTACCATAACAAAATAGCACAGACTTGTAGGCTTAACAACAGCAACTTATTTTTTCAGGATTCTGGAAGCTAGAAGTCCAGGTTTTCTTTCTCCTGAGGTCTTTGTCTTACAGATGGTCACCTTCTCACAGTGTCCTGCCATGACCTCTGTGTGTGTACATCTCTGGAATTCCCCATGTATACAGAGTCTTCTCCTTATAAGGACACCAGTCATATTAGATTAATGCCCACCTTAATGGCCTCATTTCAATGTAATCATCTCTTTAAAGGCCCTATCTCCAAATGCAGTCACATTCTGAGATATTGGGGGTTAGAGTTTAACATGTAAATTTGGAGTGGAGGCCCAATTCAGTCTATAAGAAGTGGATAGCTGAAAATAATCCTGATCTCACCATACAAAACACTTTTCCTTCCAATTCTGCTGCTCTTAGATCTATGATGAGTTCAGTTATTTATTGGTCCAAATATTAATGATACTTGAGAAGTATATGATGATAACCTGGCTCATTTAATACGTTTTAGGTTTGAGTTGGTCTCAATTTGAATAGAGTTTTCTTACATAAACCATTTGTCATGTCCTGTGTTTTCACCAGAGTTCATCATAGAAGAGTCTAAAATCCTTTCCTCCAAGGTCTTTGTTATGGTTTTGGTTTAGAATGTCCTCCCAAAAGCTCATGCGTTGAAAGCATATCTCCAGTGCAAAATATTCAGAGATGAAATAATTGAATCAGGCCTCTAATAAAATCAGTGGATAAATTCACTGAAGGATTAATAATTTGAGTGGATTTATTGAATGATTATTTAGGCAGGTGGGGCATGGCTAGAGGAAGTAGTTAACTAGGGGTGTGGCCTTGGACCATATCTCTTCCTTCGTGCGCTTTCTCTCTCTCTCTCTCTCTCTCTCTCTCTCTCAGCTTCCAGCTACCACTGAATAGAGCTCAGCTTTCCTTTGCCATACCATGCCACCATGATGTCTGCCTTGGAGTCAGCTAACTATGGACTGTACCTCTGAAGCTGTAAATCAAATAAACTTTTCCTTCTCTATGTTGTTTGTGTTAAGTATTTTGGTCACAGCAATGGAAAAGCTGATTGAAACAGTCCTATAAAACAAACTATGCATTTTTTATTGAACGTGCATTGAAGGTGATTGCCTGAAACCTTGGGAGTCTTGACTAATATTTTTCAAATGACCATGAACCTGGACTAGATATGCAGTGATTCCTAAAGTGTGACTTTGACCTGGCTGTAGTGACAGTCATATGTATGTGTTTCTGACTCTGGCTTCGGTCTTAGCCTAATCTTGCAGAATCACCTTTTGTTTGGATTCTGAGTTACTTATGCATTGGATATTGTCATTCAATATTGACTAAACATAGTTTGATTAATGTTGAACCCAGAAACAACTCAGTTATAGATTAAATATTTTTGTAGAAAGGAAGAAAGTAAAAAGACTATAAATATTAATAAAATACATTATCTTAGCACAATTGGCTATTCCCATTCATAGGATAATTTATCCACATTTCCAATAAAACCTCAGGGGGCTTGGGAGCTGATAAATAATTCGAATAATTTTAGAAAATGAGAGTTGAATTTCAATTTTCTCTATCAAGAAGCAGTGTGCTAAAAATACAATGAGTAAACATGAGCTGCTGCTTTGTAAAGCAAATAAAATTCATTTTCATTCATTCTTCAAAGATATCTGAATTCTTATTCTACATTTCTTTACTGATTAAAATCATAACATGGTAAAATGATTAATATATATTTACCCAAATAAAGTTAGAAAATTTAGCATACACATTGCTCATGCATTCATTTTCAAAATTAATTCATTTTCAAACAAGTAATTATAGTCATGACAATTATGTAAATGACAGTCAAGCAATATAATTTCATGAGATTCATCTTCCCAAGAAACTAATAAAATCTGAAGAGCAAAAATAATCTGAAATAAACGAATGAAAAATCTATTTTATAGATGCTGGTAACTAACTCTAGTCAATTGAAATTGCCATGTTTTTCTCAAGTTGGATGTTATTGTAGCGCATAGATGAGAGACTTCATAGTTGAATTGAATCAGGATAAATTACAAATGGCAGGCTTTTAATTTGTATTATTTAAGTCACTGCTTCAATATTTTACAAAGAAATAAAGTGAAAATTACATTTTCATGCAGTTAAATGAATGCCGCTTATATTTTGGTTTGTTTGTCATGAAAATATTCCCTTTACTGCAAGAATACTTTTTCCAATTTAAAATAAAATTGTGAAGTATACATGGGCCACCTACCTATGTACTATCAACTGAAAAATAAATATGATGGTGCTTTTTTCATGGTCAAATTTTTCTAATGGTCCCTAGTACTTGGAAGGCTGAGACAGGAGATCGCAGCCAGCCTCAGCTACTTAGTGAGGCCCTCCACAACTTAGTGAGACCCTGTTTCAAAATAAAGAATTAAAAATAGGACTGGGAGTGTAGCTTGGAGGTAAAATGCCCTTGGGTTCCATCCCAGGTACCACAAAAAAAAAATTTTTTTTCTAATGGTCTAAACAAGAAGGTGGAATTTGGAGACATTCAGGGAAGAGTATTAGTTCAGAATTATTTGAGTATCTCCATTCCTTGTTCTTAACATCTTCATCAAACTTCCTTAAAAATTGTTCCTTTAGGCCTAATTTTTTTCTCTGTTTGTCATAAAGATAGTATATGCTGAATAAATGCTCTTTGAATTTACTAGAATTTTATATGTGGAAATTAGAAGAACATGTCTTTAGAACAAGTTCTACCATATTCTATAAAGGAATAATTTCTTGGCTATAAGGTAATATAATTTTAGAATCAAATGGGAACTTAGAAGATAGGTTAACTTCCCATTTCTCTGTTGGTTTTTTCATTTATTTATTGAAAGAATGTTTACGTCCCACCATTTGCCAACAGTGCCAGTGGTGCTGAGTGGTGTACCAGTGGTGTTGAGCTTTGGGTATATAGAGACAGTGAAAGAGGGGTCAGTGTCTAAGAAGCAGAACCGAAACATGTGGAGCTAGGCTTTAAAAGGTGGTGTCCCAGGGGAGAAAAACAACCTCTTACACCCAGACGATTGGACATGTATCTCCCAAAGTGATTCCCACTGCCTTGAATTGCCTATGATGGAGGTTCCAGCTCAGGAGGCCACTCACAGAAACACTGGGCTCTGCAGCCCACAGAGCAGCAAGATGGTGCAGCCAGACACAGAGAGGTTGAGGATGTGAGCAGAACCATTAGGTCTTGCTGAATATTTACTATGTTAAACATAACCCCCGCTGTGATGTGCATATTTTGAATAACAAATATCCCACTGCTCAAAAACATAGCAACTCTTTGTGACTCAGAGCCTTGGGTTGCTATGCTTCAGTCATTCTTATTTTTTTTAAACTCTTCATACAAAATACAGGTAGTAAACAGAGTTCAATATAATAGTCTGATATTGGGACATAAATGATATTGGGACATAAATATGATGCTAGAGTAGAATCTGGGAATGGTTATTAAGGTGAAAATGAGCAGCAGGGAAGATTATGCTGGTAGAGCTTTATATAGTCAAACGTCCTTCACATACATTATCATCATATTTCATCTTAATCATTCTTGGAGAAATCAAAGACTCATCATAATTTGCATTTTAATCATGAAGAAAGTGAAGATGGAGATGTGGGTTATCAGAGGTCGCACAACTGGTAAGTCTCAATCTGTAATAAGCCTCATCTGCTCACATATGAAACCCAGAAAGCACATATTTCTCTGATGGGGAATCCATGCTTTTCAAAGTAGAATCCCTGTGTCTAGCATTTGAATAGAATGGGAGAGCAGAGACTTGTTATAGAGCAGGGCATATTAAGATCACCATGAGGTAGAAATTACAATTTATAAATCCACAGAATCATATAAGCAGGGCAGATGTGCTTTCTCAATAGTAGTTGCACTGTTGGCAGAGAGAGAATAGAGCAGTACTGAATGACCACATAATTGTTATCATACAACTGGGTAGAAATAAATTATTCCAGGGGAGACAAGTATTTCAGATCCAAAGTCATTTAAAGAAGAGACATAAAATCATGTTATAGGAGCTCTATAAAGTGCTGGGATGAGAATCGTGCATTATAACCTCAATTAATGTATTGGATTGAATGACTGAGTAACATCGATTTACTGCTGGACAAAATCCTCTTCTATAAACTACTAGTAAAGGAAATGACAAATATATACCAGTTTTTTTTATTCTCTATGTGGTTAAACTTTTGTATTACTTAAAGTATCCTTGAATATGTTTCTGTACCTACTCCTGGTTGAGACAAATTCAAACTGGGAAGTACATTTTCCATACTTTATACTGACCTATATCTTGATTATTTTTGAAAGATCTATTTGTTTACATGTAAAGTGAAATTACCTTGTGTCAGCTTTCAGAAATGAAGGCCTAACAAAGAAGAGCACTTTGTATTAGTCAGGGTAGTCAGGGTTCTCAGAGAAAGAGGGAGAGAGATGTAAAGGGATTGGCTCGTGCAAGTGTTGGGGTTGACAAATACAAGTACAAAATTTACCATCTGGCTGGAGATCCAGGTAAGAATTTAGGTTGCAGTCAGGCAGAATTCCTATGTTGTACTCTGGAAGCACACCATTCCTTCCTTTAAGGGGGACCTTAGTCTTTGTTTTTAATCCTTCAACTATTGGATGAGGCTTGCCCACATTATGGAGGGTAGTCTGCTTTACTTAAAGCCTACTGACTTAACTGTCAATAAAATCTAAAAATGTACCCTCATAGCAACATCTAGATATGTTTTGGACCAAACACCTGGTCACCACGACTACCCAAGTTGATGCATAAAATTAGTCATCACAGCTATAAAAGGAATAAATGTGCATTATATTTTAGAGTCTTCACTTCATTTTGTCTTCAACACACAAATTGTCTTTCCATGCCACTTAAATACAGTGGCAAGAGTTTTGATTTGATAGTCATTATTTATATTGATTTGAATACATAAGATTTGTGAAACAAGGCACCAACTTTCGAACAAAAACAGGTGGAAAACCTTCTTTCAAACACTGTTTCTAGCCAGGCATGGTGGCACATGCTTGTAATCCCAGTACTTGGGAGGCTGAGACTGGAGGATCTGGGTTCGTGGCCAACCTCGGCTACTTAGTGAGGCCCTCGGCAACTTAGTGAGACCCTGTTTCAAAATAAAGAATAAAAAAATAGAGCTGGGGGTGTAGCTCGGAGGTAGAATGCCCTTGGGTTCAATCCCCAGTACTGCAAAAACAAAACAAAACAAAAAAACAAAAAACCCTTTTCTATTTGTTTCTTTTATGGATTAGTATGTGTTTCCTTACTTTTATGTTAATAATTTGTAGGTATCCTAGAAGGAAAATTCATTTTAGTAGCAATGGCCCTTGATTGCAACCTTGCTTTACATTTCACAGTAACAATGTAAAATTGTACTTAATACTATATCTGCAGTTCATACATGTATAGAAGAGGCTTCCAAACTTCTCGGATCATGCTCTATACTCATAACATTTGTAAAAATTTTTATTGGTCCATTGTAATTGTGTATGATAGTGAGAGTCATAGTAATACATTTGTATGCACACATGACATTATTTGGTCTGATTCCTTCCCCATGCCTCCCCTTTGTCTCCTCTCCTCGCTCCCCCAACTCCTTCTACTATTCTACTGGTCTTTCTCCTCATTTTCATGAGATTCCCCCCCCTTTTTTTCTTTTTTCTCTCTAGCTCCCACATATAAGAGAAAAATATGATCCTTGACCTTCTGAGACTGGTTGATCTCACTTAGCATAATAATCTCTAGTTCCATCTATTTTCCTTCAAATCACATAATTTTGTTCTTCCTTATGGCTGAGTAAAACTCCATTGTGTGTATATATCACATTTTCTTTACCCATTCATCTTTTGACAAATATCAAAGTTGATTCTATAACCTTGTTACTGTGAATTGTGCTGCAATAAACATGAGTATGCATGTAACACTATAGAATACTGACTTTAATTCTCTTGGAAAGATACTGAGTAGTGGTATAAACCAGAAATTTAGCAACTACTAAAAGAAAACATAGGATCAACTTTTCAACATATTGACACAGACAGAAACTTACTTGGTAAGATCCTTAAAGCTCAGAAAATAAAGAGAGAATCATTAAATGAGATGGCATCAAATTAAAAAGCTTCTGCACAGCAAAGCAAACAATCAAGAACATGGAAAGAGATCCTACAGAAAATCTTTGCCAGCTACTCCTCTGACAAAGGACTAATATCTGGAATGTATAAATAATTCAACATTTTTAACATCACAAAAACAAACCAATCAATAAATGGGTAATTGAACCAAATAAACATTTCTCAAAAGAAGAAATACAAATAGCCAACAAATATATGAAAAAATTCTCAGCATCCTTTGCAATCAGGAAAATGCAAATCAAAACTACCTTGAGATTCCATCTCACTCCAGTTAGAATGTCAATTATCAAGAATGCAAACAATAATAAATGCTGGTGAGGATGTGGGGAAAAGAACACTTACATATTGATGTTGGGTTGTAAAGTATACAACCACTGTGGGAGTCAGTATGAAGGTCTCAAAAGACTACGAATAGAACAAGTGTTAAGACCCAGCTATATCATTCCTTGATACCGTTTCATAAAATATTTTTACATTTGTAATTTATATGCATAATTTTATACATTGTGTGCATTATAAACATGTAAAAACAGAATAGAAAAAGATGAGAGAAACGAAAGAACAAACGAAGACTGTTAAATTTTTTCCTGCTGCCCAGGAAGTTGTCCTAGCACCTACGAGAGGTGCTGCTCTCTTTGGGTATCTGCTGGGTAGATCGCACATACTGTTCTCCTTAGAGGTAACTGAAGTGTACCATCTTGGAGGAATAAAACCATTTTTATTTTGAGAAGTTTGATAATGATTTCTCAAAATTGTAAAGCTCATTCCTCTGCTTTCCGAAAATGATACAACATAATCTAGCCTTTTCAGATGGTTCATGGCTATCGAGTTTTTTGTAGGAATTTCCACAAGGCCATTAGAGGCAAGGTTATTTGGTTCTTCATGAAATGGATTCCAGGGTTTTATGCTGCTCTGTCTTTTCCCTGTCGTTTTATCTCCTTAGCCATTATCTGTCCTTAGAGTGTCATTTCCTAGCAACACAAACTATCTTTTCCATAGTGCTTCCTCCCTGCCATTAACAAAGAAAGCCGTAACAAATAGTTTTAAATTGTTATAAATAACATTACCGTAGAAAAATAGAAAATGAATCTCACTCACAAAGGAGAATTGACTTTCATTTTCAACACTCAACTCTAGTCAACCAAAGAAATGAAAAAGCATATTGATTAGCAAAACCAAAGCCCTGGAGATAAGTTCTCCCAGGAAGCTAACGGGAATCAATGCAAATATGTCACAATATATATTGTTTAAAAACAGTGAAAGCATTTGTAACATTCATCTTTTACAAAACAAACCACATTCTGGATGCTAAAATCCTGTATCAGCAGGTACTAGTTTTTCTATATTAAGCTTATTGATGATCCAGAAAAATCTGTGATCATAAAGTAGGTTTCTCAAGCTAGCTTTCCTTGCTAGAAATTAAAATCTTTTGCATTTAAATATTCTCTCTTTAAAATTCTCTTCCAAATATTTCTGTAAATGCTGAGTCTTTCATCAAATTATCAGAAAAGTTATTTTTTATTTTTTGGCCTGGCTTTTATCTATATGTTGGGTGAGAATAATTTAAGTTTTTCCTTTTGAATATTATGTTCTCAGACCCACCCAGCTGTCCTTGAAACCAGGGAAGAAACAATAATAGTTGTTCTGGGTTTTTTTTTTCTTTTTGTTCCCTTTAAGGGGAATGCATTACCATTTTTAGGTTACTGTTTCAGTGTTTCTGTCTTGCCTTGTATAAATCCTGCTTGTCTTACTTGAGGCTGCTATAACAAAGACATCTTAGACTGAGTGGCTTGAACCATGATACCTTATTTCTCATAGAAATGTCTCACCCATAGAGGGCGTGAAGTTCAAGGTCGAGGTGCTGACAGATCTGGTGCCTGGTGATGGTCTGATTCCTGAATTGTGGATGGGCACCTTCTCACGGTGCCCTCTCCTGGCTCACAGAGAGATAATGCAAGCTTTCAGGTATCTCTTCCTATGGGGTATCAATTCCGTCATTTCCTTAAGTCATGAGACTCTCATGGCCTAATTACCCCTTAAAGGTGTCATCTCCAAATACCATCATATTGGGAATTAGGATTCCCAACATATGAATTTTGGGGAACACGTTCAAACCATAATATCTGCTAATCATTTTGTATCATTCTTTCTAGTCCAGCACTTTGCTCCATCTCGTTTGCTTTTGTTTCCTTTTTAGTGGCTCACCATGTCAAAAGTGTTCCACAAATAGTGTGGTTGTCACGCTTCCATTCTATACATTTTTCCCTCTAGCTGTATGATACTGCCAAGTGACTATGCTGGGGTGACAAAGCTGGCCCAAGAGCAGTTGCTCTGAACCACTGTGTCCAACATCTACTGAGAGTTTGTAAAGCCCCGGAGATACTGAAAGATTCTCCACTTAAGGAATGTGCTATCTTTAAAAAGGCCACTGAGACATTGCTTGGATGGGCCTGTGGTGGCTGTTCAGTGCCTCAGACTGGGAGGGATAAAATGACTGGAGGGTAATTTGTACTATGTTTCTCCAGAGCAGAACCCATTAACACTGGGGAGTATTGTGGAAGGATAGCTCAGTCTTGCTTGGGTTCTTTTCTGGTAGCTCTTCTTAGAAAAGATTGCTAATGGGGCTTTTAAAAATACACAAGCCCTAAAGAGTCTGAAAAGGTAGGTCTAGGGTGGTAGGTCTAGAATTGTTTGTATTTTTTGAAGTGCAGTGAGTGATTCTAGATTGAAATTGAATTTTAGTGTTTAGCTCCCCCTTTGGCCAGAAAATCAATTCTCACAGAACTGCACTAGTTTCTCAAACCAGAGCTGGTGTCTTTGGGTGACTGTAGGAAGAGTTCTGCAGGGCAGTGGTTGAGGAGCAGGAGAGGTGCAGATTTTCACAAAGACCATTTCCAGCAGGAAGTGGTCCCCAGACACTGCAGACCGTATGGAGTGGGCAGAGCCTTCCACAGAGCATGAAAGTGGCCCCCTTTGTACTAGATTGCTCTGACTGGAGTCCCAGAGAAGGGATCTTTGAGGTTTGTGATTTCAATAGAGCAGAGAGATAATGCCTCCCGTCTTCTTTCTGCACAGTCTATGAAAAGGGCTGGTTGGGATAAAGGATACAGGGGGAGCAGAGTCTAGAATTGTGGGTGATGTGACAATGTGATGGGTTGAAATGAGTCCCTCCCAAAATAAAGATTAGATATATTGAAGTTGTAATCCACAGTGTATGTGAATATAACCATATTTGGAAATAGAGTCTTTGTAGAATAAGGTGAAGATGAGGCCAATGAGTTGGGCCTGAATCCAATATAACTGGTGTCCTTATAAAGGAAAGAAGACTGAGACACTTAGAAGATGACCATGTGACAATGGAGGCAAGTTGGTGTGATATTCTATGAGCCAAGGAATGTCAAGGAACTCCCCTATGGGTTTCAGAGGGAGCATGGCCCTGCCAACACCTTTATTTTGGATATCTAGCTTTCAGAACTGTAAGAGAAAAAAAATCCTGTTATTGTAAGCCACTCAATTAGTTGTACCTTGCTACAGCAGCCTAGAGATGAACACAGGCCATTTTCAGCACACTCCCATTCTTTGGAGGACTGACTGGTCATCCCCCATGAAGAGTCCCGATTATGGTCAGGAGCCATGTAGGCCCATTGGTAGAAGCACTGGTGGACTTGGGGAGAGGGGTCACGTCAGAAAACTAACCTCTGAACCCCCAGTCAAAGAATCAGAAAGAACATTTTGAAATGTATTCTGCTTTTTAATCTTTCTTCTTTCTATGGAATGATAAATTTAGAATTGAACTATTAATTTGAGTTGAGCAGTTTTTTCTTTTCCTTTTTAATATATGAACAGTAACTCCCTTTTTACTTTATGCACTCCATGACTGATTTATCAATTGCTATGAAGTTGCAAATCTCCAAACCTAACAGATGACTATCATGCCTGAGAATACGAGGTTTCCTCATATATACCTATTAAAGATCTTTCATGAAGTAAACCGCAATTTGCATCTCCCCAATTTTTATAAGCATTATTTCTTCATAACTAGCTTTCATACTTTTCTGCTGACTCTCACATACAACATGCTACTTGTCAACATGACAGAGCTGTGAGGGGTTCAACTTTTAGTCAGAGGTTCAGATCTTCCATGAAGATCCATGAAGGCAGGGGAAGAAAACCTAAGTCACTGGAATTGAATTGAACTGAATGTAACAAATAGTGCTAAGTTTGTTGTGCCCGTGAGGCTTATCTAGCATCTCTCTTCCATCTGCTCCCAGAATCCACAATGTACTGCTAGCTGCCTTTAGAAAAAGGTATCCACAATATAACTTAGTTAATTATTAATTTTTTATTGATATATTTATCAATACATACAGTTCCTTGGAAGTGGAATCAGGTTCCTTAGAATGTATTTGCTATGAAACTTTTATCACTAGGAGTGAATAATAATAACAATAAGAGGAAGGAAATAACTAATATATATGGAACAATTACTAAGTAATTACATTACTAAGCATTATTTATATATTATATACATATATATACTAATTTGTTTAATCCTCACAATAGAAACTATGTACAGATGAAAAACTGAGGCTTTATTTTATTTATTTATTTATTTTGCGGTACCGGGGATTGAACCCAGGGGCGTTCTACCTCCACGCTACGTCCCCGGCCCTATTTTTTATACTTTATTTTGAAACCGGGTCTCACGGAGTTGCGGAGAGCCTCACTAGGTAGAGAGAGAGAGACAGGGAGAGAGAGAGAGAGAGATAAAGAGAGAGAGAGAGAGAGAGAGAGAGAGAGAGAGAGAGAGAGAAAGGGAGAGAGAGAGAGAGAGAGAGAGAGAGCTGAGGCTGGCCGCGAACCTGGATCCTTGGGTCTCCGCCTGCCAAAGTACTGGGATTACAAGCGTGTGCCACCATGCCCGGCAAAACTGAGGCTTTATATGGGTTAAATAAGTTCTTCTGAATCATAGAAAAACCTTGGCTCCAAACCAGTCCTCTAGGTGGCTATTGGATGCCTGGCCCACATCCAGACAGTGGTGGACCATCCAATGGTTCATGGTTTTGGAGCTTGTATTCTGTTATGTGACTCATTTATTGTATTGATGGGTTACATTTCACTGAGTTTTAGCTTATTTTCTGTTGCTTTAACAGGGTACCTGAGACAGGGAAGTTTATAAAGAAGAGAAATTTATTTTGGTTCATAGTGCTGGAGCCTGGGAAGTCCAGGATTGGGTGGCCACAGCTGGTGAGCTGCTTGGACTAATAGCAGAAAGCAAAAGGAGAGAATCATGTGTTAAAGAGAACAAGCAGGAGGGACAGATTCACTCTTTAACAACCCTCTCTATCTACAACGAATCCAGTCTGAAAGCAGGAACATACTCATGTGAGGTGGCATTAATCTATTCATGAGAGCTCCTTGCCTAGGACCCAAACATCTCCCACTAGACCCCACCTCCCCAAACTGCCATAGTGAGGGATTTAGCTTCAATGTGAGTTTTGGTGGGGACAAACCATAGCACAGTGTGTTTTTTGAATCAGTAGATTTCAACAAAGTAGCTAAATATTTTCTCTTTATATTAGAATCTAATCACTGTATTAGCTCCTGGTTGTTGCTGTAACAAATGATCCCAACTGAGAGTACCTGGGAAGAAGTTCTTTTTGCCTCTCTCAGTTCATGGGCGGTGTCAGATTCCTTGGTGTATAACAATCTTTCCTTCTGTTCTGTCTTTGCATTGTCTTATCTATGTCTGTTTCGCTTCCCTTGTGTCTATTTTATAAAATGCATGTGATTCCACTTAAGGCCCACATAGATAATATCCTTACCTGAATCATATCTTCTGCCATACACTGTGATAGCCATTCTTTTGCTGTGTAAGGGGATAAATGCAGATTCTGGAGAATAAGGCACAGACAGGTCATAGGGGGCGGGGGATCAACATTTAATTCAGTACATCTACCGGATGCAGAAATGTTTTCTCTTTAAACTCACAGTTCTATTTAATAAAGTACATCCTTGATACATTTCTCAGTAAATAAATGCATAAGGTTTTTGCACAATATATAAATAATCAATTCCAAGGATTTCTGCCCATAGTCTGAGGCACAGCCTTGGAATAAACCTACTCTGTGTGGATACAAAGCCCCTTTCATTTTCCTTACACACCAGATTCTACAGTTCTCCGTTGCATACATTTATGATTCTCTTTCACAAAACATGAAGCATTGCAGTTGAAAGGGATCCTAAATATTAAACCAATCACCCTCTTTCACAAAGGAGGCAACCAAAGTCACACACCTGTAAGTAATGGTGATGCTGCAGGATTCAAGATGTGTGGCTCCCATTCCTCAGCTTTTCCTACTTTTACTTATCTTTTATTTTATGCACCAAATAAATGATTTGTTTCTTCAATCAATGCATAGTTGTTCAGAGCCTCCTAAGTACTGGGTTGTATACTTTGCTTATTCTAGAATACATAAAAGTTATACAATTTTTCACCATTAAATGTTATTGTTTAGATGTCAGCCTATGTTCCAGTGCTCAGTGTCTTGAGACCCTACGTGTCAGTTTGGCTGGTCAATTCCTTAAGGCAAAAGAAAAGGGGAGAGCCATGCAGAAGTTTTCTTGCTACTCTACATTTTCTTTTTCTTCCTGCACTACACAGCAACATGCCATTTCTCCCTCTGGCTGCTCACGCCCCTGCTTCCTTGCTCTAGGAAGAAGCCACACATGAATCCACCACTCAGGATCAGGGGGTTTGAGCTGCCTCTTACCCAGAAGCCATGGAAGTTCAGAGTCATGTTCCAGAAGTCTCTTGTTCAGAGTCATCTGTATCTTTTTCCTAGCTCAACTTGCAGTTCGTTCTCTGTGTTGTAAGATAGCTGTCAGCTGATTAGAACTGATGGCACAGATGCCACTGTCAGTGGCTGTGAGTTAGAAATGTGAGTTAGAAATAATGACCGGAGCTTGATTAGCATAAGATTGGCTAGTTGACCTGTGAATCCCAGACAAGTTTCCTAAGAATTCTTTCTTTGCAAAGTTGTCCCTCTGTAGCCTCAAGTTCAACATCCATGGACTTCGCATCTATGAATCTAACCAATATTTTAAAAAATGTGTTTGTATTAAACATGTATGGACTATGTTTCTTGTTATTATTTTCTAAACAATGCAATAAAACAACTATTTTTATAACATTTACAGTGAATTAGGTATTGTAAGTAACCTAGAGATGATTTGAAGTATACTTGAAGATGAATAAATACTAAGCTATTTTAAATAGTGGATTTGACCATTTGTGGTTTGGGTATCCACAGGGTTTGGGGGTGGTATGGTCCTGAAACCTATCCCCCAAGGATACTGAGGGAGAATTGGATATATTTCTAGAAATAAAAACAGGCTAAAACCACCTCTTAGGTTTGCTCTCTAAGATGACAGTAAATGATACAACTTGCAATCTTTGGGAGGTCTAACAAGGCTCACTATCCTGTAGGGAAAAAGTAAATATCAACACATGTTATATGCTCTTTGCCAAGTATCATGTCATAGCTATGTTTATAGGTCTGTTTTCTTCTTTAGACTATCCAGTTCTTAAGGACATGATCTGTGTCTTATGCCTGTTCTTTCCTTTGTGCTGAACATCAGACCAGGCCCCACAAAGCCTTCGACAAATCTTTGTCGAATTGAGTCCATTTGTACTGTGGGGACAGATATATGATGGGATCCTTTTTGATCAACCATTTATTCTATTTTTACTAATTCTAAAGGGAATGCTAGTTTTAGCCTGGATATTTTCTCTTAATCTGAAAATTATTGAAGTAGTAGAAGAATATGTTATACAAAAATTAGTGATTTAGGACAGAATGATTTTGTCATTCTAATTCTTTTATCTACTGCTCTCAATTTTTCTCATAAGTTGCTTCAGCATCTTTGTAAGCTTATGGATTTTTCTAAAACAGATATAGAGAAAGTATGTGTCCACATGCATGCATGGTATGTGTGTATGTGCTTGGGCATGCATGTGTGTGTATTGCATGTATATACGGTTTGTATATGAACATGTAAGTGTATGTATAGCAAATACATACAGGTTCATAAATGACTTCATGACAAAAATTCCATTGTTAATTACTTTTCATTTCTTTCTGATACAAAGACACACCAGGATGAATCAGATTTAGTGGCTGCAGACTGTTAGTCATGTTTGATAAGAAGAACATGACATCACCCACATGAGCTCTTTGAACTGCACTGATTACAGGAGGCATTTCCATGAACAGTACAGCATTCAAGTTTTTCAGTATCTGACATTCACAGCTCAATTCAAATGCAGCCTCATCAGTTACTTGCTGCCTAATTAGACCATGTGATTTGGCAGCATGCCAGGGATCTGATCAATGGGAAGAGTTCTCTGATAGATTATTTCTGCTCCAAGAATATGCATATTGTCTGCCTGGCTAGAAATGTAACTGTGACTGTAGAGAAAGAAGAAATCAATGGTAAAAGTAACCATTGCCTCACATCTTTTAGAATGGACTCCGTGTGTTTTCTTTTTAACTTTAATGAGCAAAATGGAAAGATAGGTTGAGAGGGAAAAAGTTGAGTAAGTGAAAATTTAAGGATGGCTGTTTAAATGGGTTGATTTTCCTGTTTTTTTAGAGCATTTTAAAGTATTTTAAGCATTCATAAAAGTTAGTGAATTACATTCAAACACACTGAAGTTTTCAGAAATAAAAAGTACCCATGCAACTAGCCTCCATATCAAGAACGTGAACATGAAGTAGAACATAGTGATGCACACTTGTAATCCCAGTACTTGGGAGGCTTAGACAGGAGGATAGAAGGTTTGAGGCCAGCCTCAGCAACTTAGCTGAACTCTGTTTCAAAATAAAATACAAAATTAAAAATAAATAAAAATAAAAATAAAAATAAATAAAAATTAAAAAATAAAAAATAAAAATTAAAAATTAAAAATAAATAAAAATAAAAAAGGGGGTGTAGCTTAGAGCTAGAATGCCCCTGGGTTCAATCCCTAGAACAATAACAACAAAAAAAATAAATATTATCAGCATCCCAGAACGCTGCCTCAGGCCCCTGTCTAGTTGCCACCTCCTGTGCCCTAGCCTGTAAATACTTCTTGACTTGTAACTCCATAACTTTATGTTGAGGCTGGGGTTATTTGGGGGATAAATGCAGACAAAGCAAAATGATAAAATAAATATTCAGGTTATTCAGGGTCGACAATTCTCTACAGAGCGCAAATGATTTGGGAATTGTGAATTGGTTTTGGTTTTGATGAACTAGGAGGAATGGAAGGAGTTGTCAGAGAGGAAAATAAATATATATAAGGGAATACAAATGTGACTTTTGTTTCAGAAGTCATATTTTAAAAATGTAGTTTGGTTATTTGGGAAATCATTTTATAAGTATGTATGTGGCTCTCTTGGTAGATTATAAGTGTTCAAATGAAAAACTGCTAGAATCTGTTCAT
>PVJS01008992.1:25594-51658 GCA_004027185.1 Glis glis
CTCCTCCTCCTCCTCCTCCTCCTCCTCCTCCTCCTCCTCCTCCTTCTTTTTGTGGGACTTGGCACCAAACTCAGGGCAAGCATTCTATCCCAAGCTACACTCCCAGCCCCCGAGCTATATGTTGAGTAAGATCAAGGAGAGAACACTTAGGGACAGAGAGACACAGCATGTCATTTGAACTCCTCTGACAGTGGTTGTTTGGTGGAGGAGGATGACATCTGTCCCCTCACTGAGCACCTGAACACACACTGTACACTGGACCTTGGGTGTGGGCAGAGTGATGCAGGTGGGGTCTTTCCACAAGAGAAAATAAACATAGAGTAGAGAGAGGGAAGTGCATCCTGGCATGTGAGGTTTAATTATTTTGAGAAGTAAGCAGTTATAAATAGTAAAATGTTAAAAACGGGAAGATTCTCAAAAGATGTGGGAATCAGCATCCTTACCACATGGAGTGTCTGTGGAATGTTGGAGAGGGTTGGCTGAGAAGACGCATACTTAGCAGGTGGATAGAAACCACCTAAGCTTACCTAATAAGCATAAAAGTATATATGGCAACTTATGTGGGTGAAATTTCACACATGTTCATAGTCTTCATGTTCACATAATGATACATACTGCCCCATTGTTCCTTTTCCTTGACATGTTAAGAATCTAACTAGCAGCAATATAATCGTACAATTAAATAGCAATACCTAGATTCATTTTTGTAACCGAATGCTCATTTGAAGCACTAAGGATTTAATATAGCTTATTTAAGCCTTCCAGAAAAGTAGTGTCAAGTTAATGCAGTTTGTAAGGTTCAGCACATGGCCCACTGACGCCATAGCCCTGGTACAGAGGAAATATATCTGCAGATGATTTAGCAAAAGATCCGCTGTTGTCTGAGGCATCTCTGTGTTCTGGGCTTCGGAGTCTGGGTAATGAACTTGTCAGACTTCTCTCCTTCACTCCAGCTGATGTCAGGGAAGAAAATCAGTGGGGAGAAACAGAAGCAGCACCCTGCAGGTTGCCCGCCATGAAGGCCCTGCCAAGCCCACAATCAATAACATGCCAATTTGTTTTTAAATGGGTTTCGTACTGATTGTGTTAAAAGCTCTGCAAATGTATATGGCTTTTCTGCACTGTGGTCTGAATTTATGCAATGGTGGCAGTTGGCTAGCAGCTGGATGTCAATGTGTCTAAGTCTCTAAGTGGGGATTTGCATCTGTGGGTGGTATGGTGTGCCCCTCCAAACCAGCGGGAGCTCAGAGCTTGTTGAGGCATAAAGGGGGCTTGTGTGTCAGGATCTGCAGTTTGGCATCTAAAAATGTTACCTCATCTGTTAAAATTGATCAACTAGTCAAGCTACAAGTACAACCAATCAAATATCAAAGTCAATTGTCCATATCAATGGTGATATTGAGTCAGCATCTCCCTATACATTCAAGATCGACTTCATACATCGGGATATAAACTGCTGGGATGAAAGTTTGAAATGCAAATCATCAAGTGAAAAAGTGATTATATTGTTTGCTGTGCAGACATTAGCAAAAGCACTTTTGAACCAAAAGAATCACAAACTCTTACTTGAAATTGTATTTTATAAGTCAGGCATGGTAACACATGCCTGTAATCCTAGTACTTGAGAGACCAAGACAGGAGGATCACAGGTTCAAGGCCAGTCTCAGCAACTTAGTGAGATCCTCAGCAATTTAGTGAGACCCTGTTTCAAAATAAAAAATAAAAGAGGGCTGTGGGTGTAGCTCAGAGGTAGAACACCTATGGGTTCCATCCCCAGTGTGGACAAAAGGAAAGAAAAGAAATATTATAAAGATGTAAATTCTCTTCTTATATCAAGTAATGTATTAATTAGAGTTGTCACAGAAGCAGAATTCCTAAAATATAGATGATATATAATGTATATATTAAATTATATAATAGTAAATGATTTATATTATATAATGCAAAATAGTAAATGATATATATGTTATGTAAAATATATGATATATAAAATATATGAAGGGATTTATTACGGGGACTCAGCCATATACAATTGGGAGAGCTGCTCAGCATTATCTGTAAGGCCACTGTCTACATGCCTTATACGGACCTTGACTTTGCAGCAAAGGCCATTGGGAAGGACAGATGAATATAAAGAGGGGAGAGAGGATGAAACTGGAGCCCAAGCAAAGAGCTGGAACCCAGGAGGACAAGCTGGACCCTGGGTCAATCTCTCAACACCTCTAACTTCAGCATGGTGAATGTCTCCCAGGAGAAAATGGTGCTCTTTCTTCCAGTACTAAAATGAGCACTTGGACCAGGACTTGGAGAAACTCAGGAAGGAGCCAGATGAAGCAACTGCAGGCCCAGCTGCTGCCCCATTCCAAAGAGATGAACCAGCAGAGCAGTGAAAGCATGTGGGCGACAGAAGCACCCAGTGCACACCTGGCTGCTGCTTCCCTTCTGCCTTTCCAACCCAGCGCAGAACGTCTTCATGGCACTGTCATGGGAAGGACACTGGGAAGGGAACTCTAGATATCAAAGCTTAGCTTAGAAACGCTGAAACGTTACATAGCCACTACAACGCACCCCTTGTCAATTTGGCATCCATAAACACTCTTAAACCATACCTAAATTCCAAACAGTACAGTAATATTTTCATCTAACATACTATAATTATCTTATGTATAAAAAAAACATACTGCCCCCCAAAACCAAAAAGGATGCAATGCCCTTCTTCCATCTTCGAGTAACGCTCATTCGTCTAATCTTTCTTTGATATCCAGTAATACTGAGATAAAATTTTCAACTACTACTAACACACTTCATGATAGTTGATATGGGAACCAGATAGGGGATAAAACATGCATTAATAGTAACAAACATATTGATTTCAAAGTAAAGAAAATGCTTATGATATTGATTTCTCATTTCTGTAACTAGTCATATGGTTATAGCTGGTGCTTGAAAGTACCTTCTTCTACCACCCATTCCATGTCTACTTTGCCTCCAACTAGCCCTGGCTTCTCACGTGTGGGATGACTTAGAAATTCTTCCTGAAGAAGTCCTTCCTGAATTGGGTGGCAGTAGTCATTTCCTGGACATAAATCAAAGGACATGGGCACATTAAGAGGCTCTCTAGGCAATCCTCTGTATTTATCAGGTCAACAGCTGTGCACTATGTAAAGCCCTGTTTGGAAAAGCATCTGAAATGGAAGTCACTAGATAATTATGTCTTCAGCCATCACTGCAACTCACTGGGATTCATGTGTCTTCTGCCCAGGCCCAGCAGGTGAGTGGAACGGGGGGATGTAGTAGGAATCAACACCCCTATATATTTCAGGTCTTTAGTGGTGGTGCTAATCTCTGTAATCCGTTTGGAAGGCCATATCACCTTTAGTTTATATAGGTAGAAAGAGGTGGTTCTGGTGGCTTCTAAGCAGTCTTATCATAATCATCTTTGCTCCACAGGCAAGAAGTTTGGGAGTGGTTTAGCTAGGTAGTTGTGGCCCTGAATTTCTGGTGATATTACAGTAAAAATGTTGATCAGGATGTCTTCTGAGGTTTTGACTGGGGTTGGGGAATCTACTTGTAATCAAGTCTGTGTGGTAATGGTAAAAGGACCGACATAAATCAACTGAATGGAGTCCAGAAATAGACCTACATGCACATGATCAAGTGATTTTTGACAAAATTTTCAACTTAATTCAATGAGAAAAAGAAGTGGTGCTGGACCCACTGGCTATCTGTATGGAAGAAAAGTCAACATCAACCCTTACCTTACATCATACTCCAAAATTAACTTAAAATGTCTTATAGACCTAAATGTGAAAGTTAAAACTATAAAACTTCTAGACCAAAGTGCAATGATATTGGCAACATTCTTATAAGCAAACATTAATTAGTAAACCAAAATCGTGAACCATTAAAGACAAATTGAAACTTGGGCTTTTACAAAATGCATATTTTTAAGAACAAGGAAGGAAGGCCATAGGATGGAGAAAATATTTGCAATACATATGTCTAACAAAGGACTTATAAGCAGAACATATATAAAACTGATAAACTTCAAAGAAGAAGTAGTCAAACAACCTTATAAGAAGTGTAAACTATTTGAACACCCTTTTACACAGAAAGAGAAATGAGTGGAAAATAAGCTCATGAAAATATATTGAACATCTTTACTTAATGGGGAAATATAAATGAAATATCACTAGACAACCATTAGGATACAATTTAAAATGAGACTGATGACACCAAATGTTAGTGATGATGTGGTACAACAGGAACTCTTAGACAATATAGGAATAAAAATGCTACAACCACTTTGAAAACAATTTTGTACTTTCTTAAAAATTAACATACATAATGCTAAACATACATCTATGATACAACTTAGGGTTTTCACTGCTTTGTATTTATTCAAGAGAAATAAAATTTAGGTATACACAAAGACTTGTATACATATATTTATAGCAGCTTTATTTGTGATAGCACCAAACTAGAAACAAATTACATATCCATCAACAGGGGATGGATTAAGGAAAGTTGGTATAGCCTTACAATGAATATGACTCAGCAATAAAATGTATTAAATCACCAATCCAGCAATGACCTACAGAAATCCCAAAAATCATTATGCTGAGTGAAGGAAGCAAATATAAAATAGTATGTATTGTATATTTTCATTTATTTTAAACTCTATAAAATAAAAATGTTTGCAGTGTTAATAAGCAGATAAGTGGTTGCTTATTGCCAGAGACAGAGAAGGGGGATGGATTGCCATCAGGAAAGGATTGAGGGCGACAGAAATGTTTTGAATTTCAACTTTGGTAGTGTTTTCAGGCATTTTAGGCATTTTAGAAACTCATTGATACAGTTTATTATATGTGTTTTATACTTCAGTCAGAGGAGTAGCTGGCAAAGATCTTCTCCCATTCTATTTCTTTTGCTGAACAGAAACTTTTTAGTTTAATGCAGTCTCACTTATTAATTCATATTTCAATTTCCTCAGCTCTGGGGGTCTTACTGAGGAAGTTTCTACCAGTGTCTATATGTTGGACCTGTGGTCCTGTGTTCTTCTCTAGTGAATTCAAAGTCTCTGGTCTAATTCCCAGGTCATTGATCTCTCGAGTTGACTATTGTGCAGGGTGAGAGGTTGGGGTTTAATTACATTTTTTCTATAAATGGATAACCAGTTTTCCCAACACCATTTGTTGAAAAGGCTGTCTTTTCTCCAATGTATGTTTTTGGCACCTTTGTCAAAAATCAATTGGCTATACGTGTGTAGATTTGTTTCTGTATTTTCTATTCTGTTCCATTGGACCATGTGTCTGTTTTTGTGCCAATACCATGCTGTTTTTACTACTATAGCTCTGAACTATAATTCGAAGCTAGGTATCATGATGCCTCCTGCATGGTTCTTTCTGCTGAGCATTGTTTTGGCTATTCTGGGTCTTTTTTTTCCATATGAAATTTAGTACTGATTTTTCTAGCTCTGTGAAAAATGACATTGGAGATGCAAATCAAAACTACACTGAGATTCCATCTAACCCCAATCAGAATGGCAATCATCAAGAAATCGAACAACAATAAATGCTGGAGATGATGTAGGGAAATAGGAACTCTTCTACACTGTTGGTGGGATTGCAAATTAGTACAGTTGTTGTGGAGATTCCTCAAAAAATTGAGAATGGATCCACCATACGATCCAGCTATACCACTCCTGGGTATCTTTCCACAGGAACTGAAATTAGAATAATAGTAATACATGTATAGTTATGTTTATAGCAACATAATTCACAATAGTCGAATTATGAAACCAATTTAGGTGTCCATCAACAGAAGAGTGACTTACAAAATTATGGGATATATGCACAATAGAATCCTACTCAGCACTAAAGAAGATCAAAATTATGTCATTTGTAGGAAAATGGGTTGACCTGGAGCACATTATGTGAAGTGAAATTAGCCAGTCACAGAAAGTGAAGAGTCATATGTTTTCTCTCATATGCAGAAGCTAGGGAGTAATCGGGATACAAGAGGGACTTTATATAATGGAGGAGAAACCCCAGTGGAGCGATGGAGGGGGTCTAGGGGATTTTGATGGTGGGGAAGAGGGGGAATTAATAAAGGGAACCTTTCCATTGACATTATGTACATATGTGAGAATACCAATTCCAATCTCAATATCATGTATGGGGAAGGGGAGGGAGTTGGGGGGCCAGAGGAAGCCCGCCAAGTGCTGTGTGCATGTATGTCACTATCACTGTGATCTATATTATGATGTGAGACTATAGTGCACCGATAAAAATATATAAAAAAGCAATCCTTTTCCCCCTCATGTTGACCCAAAGCCTGTGAATTCCCCAAAGAAGTCTTGTTTGTTGTCACCACGTTAGAATTGCTTATACCTGTCCCAGGCTCAAGAGGAAAAATAAATCAACAAACATGTTGTATTGTCTGTGTTCACATCACTGTGAAGTGGGATCTAAATCTTTATATTCAGTTGAAGCTTTTCATTGTGTGGAATTGGGTTTTCTTCCAAATTTCTTGTGTTTAGATCTTGTGTTGAGATGGGAATGGCGTGTATGTGTGTTTGTGAGAGGGTTCTGATTAACATTTCTTTCAGTGTACATGTGGGAGGATAACTTATGTAGTAAAGATAATCTGGCAAAAGAAGGTCATCCTGTGAAAGCAGCTGGTTCTCAGAAGAGATGCATACACACACAAGATGCAATTTGTTAAAATACAAATGTAGGGAGGTGCAAAAATAAATTGGTTGCCTGCTGGACCTTGTAATTTTCAGTGAAGCTGGGCTTAAACCTTGGGATGGTGGGGCATGTACGACTAAAATTAATCTTCTATAGAATGATAGAAAAAAGAGGAACGAAGGGCAAAGAGATTGTAAAAATCAGTAGAGGCGCCACGCTCCCCAGAGCCGTCAGATGGGTGGAGTCTACGGGGGCACGTGGGCGGTGAACAGGGCAGGACTCACTACAGGAGACATCTGTCAGGACACTCCTGCACATGAATCAGACTTTCTCTGGGTTCCACCCTGGAGTTATGTTCAGTCTTCAAACTGAAAGAGCAGCCTCTTTAATAAAAACATAGCAGGTCTACTTCTATGTTTTTATTTCTCACTCCCTTATCATGTTGCATGATGATTATTTGACTGTGTCTGCCTTCATCCTCAAGGTCCTAATTTCCTTAAGGGTAGGGAGATTGTGCCCCTTCCTTCCTTCCTTCCTTCCTTCCTTCCTTCCTTCCTTCCTTCCTTCCTTCCTTCTTTCCTCCCTCCCTCCCCTCCCTTTCTCCCTTCCTCCCTTCCTCCCTCTCCTTCCTTCCTTTCTTTATTTCTTTCATTTCTATCTTCTGTACACATTGCTTACTGGTGCGACCAACACAGAGGATACTCTTAATATAGTTCTTGAATGAATGAATTATTGGTGATACATATTATATATACATATTATGGACATACACATACATATTATGTACAATTTCATATATACTGATTTGTAGCCTATTAGTTTGTGTAACTATTTTGTCTTCATGTAATATATGCTTTTCTTTTACTTAAGATGTAAATTTTCCTACATATTAACAAAAGTACTACTGTAGCACTACTTTTCAGGAGAAAATGAAATGATTTCCCTTTTCTGCAGGGTTACCTCCAGCCTTATTTGAACAAGTGTGATAATTTTTTGATTGTCCCTGCCCTTGTCAAGTATAGCAGAGTCCAATTTTTCATCATTGTACTTTGACGTTAGCATAAAATTAAACTGTCAAGGAATCAAAGGACATTGACAGTCTTAAAGTCAACATTGAATAAAATGATTGCATTGAATTTATATTTGATTCTTGACTTGCAAACTGATATTTCAGGATGAATTGTTCATTTAATTATTCAAATTTAAAGTCCGGTGATGGGAAAATTTTAATATGTCAGTTGTCACATTTAATTCTCCTTAAGAGTGAATATTTTATAGATTTTTCGCAGTCAAAGAGTATCCCAGAAAAATTAACAGCTGTCAAAAATGAATGTTCTTGCTAAACAGCTATTATTTATAACAGTACCAAAGAGAGTTGCCTCATTTCTTCCCTGAGTTATTTCAAGACAGCAGGAATGATAGATAACAGGCAAAATGACAGGCAAAGAATGCAATTAAAACCTTAACCTGTTCCAGCTGGTTAAATCCTGTGAAAAGCATTATTTTCTTTTATTTAAATCTGCATCTAAAAAGCTCAAATTTCTTTTGTGAGTATTTCATCTGATAAAAACCAAATGAAGGATATTGTTCCATCATTTTTTTTTTTTGCCATGCTGAGGATTGGACTCAGCCTCAGACATGCTAGATAAGCACTCTGCTACATGTTACCCCAGCCCTATAAAACAATTGCTCTGAATCGTAGATCAGAATTTGTGACTTTGTACTTTCTATATAAACACATGTGAAAATTTATCAGGGGACTCAAATCTCTTTAAAAGAAGGTAAAATACCACTTAATTACAATATATGTAATTAAATAGATAAGAGAGCCGGGCGTGGTGGCGCACGCTTGTAATCCCAGTACTTTGGGAGGCAGAGACCAGAGGATCTGGGTTCGCGGCCAGCCTCAGCTCTCTCTCTCTCTCTCTCTCTCTCTCTCTCTCCCTGTCTCTCTCTCTCTACTTAGTGAGGCCCTCTGCAACTTCGTGAGACCCGGTTTCAAAATAAAGTCTAAAAAATAGGGCCGGGGATGTAGCACGGAAGTAGAACGCCCCTGGGTTCAATCCCCGGTACCGCAAAAAAAAAAAAAAGATAATTGGCTATATATATTTAATCTAACCAGGACTAAAACAGGTTTGCTAAATATAATGAATATTCTTTCAAAAATACCTGCTTTAGCCACTCATAGCTAATTGACTACTTGACATTTATACCTGAAAGACTTTCAGGTGTATTAGACTAAATAAAACATTACGTTCTTTTCACCCCATCCATTCCTCTCAAGTCGGCCACTTTCCTGTTAGCAAATGACAACACGACCAGTCAAGATCATCTACACAGAAATCTGGGCGGGTGTTTGAATCCTCTCGGGCCCTCCTTGCTAGACCTCTGCCACATCCGAAGACGGAAAAGGGCTCGCCTGTTCCACCTGGCTGCGTAGAGACCCCTCACCCAGCCTCTGGTGTCCGTTCACTGGAGGCTGCTCCCAACTCCCTTTGTCTTTCCTGCTTTCCCAAAGCTGTCTTTACACAACATTCACTTTCTATAAGTAAGTCACATCATGTTACTTCTCTATGAAAAGCCTTTTTGTGGTTTTCTATTGCTTTGGGGAAAAAATATTTCACTGGTCTCTGTTGCCCTCCTCGATCGATCTGGCTCTTACTCACCTGCCCATTTTGTCTCATATCTGCTCATGGTGATTTCCAGTCAGCTTCTCAAACAGATCTTTCACCCTTAAGGCCTTTGTGTTTGTTGTTTTCTTTGCCTGGAATATTTTTCTTAGATTTTGCATGGCTAGTTTCTTTTCCTATTTGCATGTCAGATTAAACAAGAAGCAAAGATGAACAGTAGCAGGGGATCAGGAGCATAGACTAGAGGTCAGCCACTGTCCTAGGCAGTCAAAGAGACACACGCATACACGCACGCTCCTCACTTATGATGTGCTGCGTCCTGATAAGCCCATTGTAAGCCGAAAATATCGTAAGTTAAAAATGCATTTAATACTCCTACCACACATCATAGCTTAGCAGCACAGTACACTATAGAGTATCGGTTGCTTACCCTTGTGACCACAAGCTAACTGGGAGCTGTGGCTGGCTGCCACTGCCCAGCATCATGAGTGAATTACACCACATATTGCCAGTTTGGGAAGAGATCCAATTCTAAACCTCAAGGTATAGTTTACACTGAGTGCATATCATTTTTGCATTATTATGAAGCCAAAAACTCTTAAGTCAAAACATTCTAAGTCAGGGACTGTGTGTGTGTGTGTGTGTGTGTGTGTGTGTGTGTGTGTGTGTGAATATATATTACTCTGTTACTCTAGTGCATTAATTAATGCAAGAATAATATATATATATATATGCATTATCAAAAAAATTTAAACCACATTTTGAAACTAAAATATTTCCTTCTTAATATTGAGTGAAACAAAACATTCATTTATCTAGAAAAATGTGAGCCTACTAAGTAATTAAAATTCATTTCCTAAAGTATAGACATTACCTCTTGATGATATAAGAGATCAAGGTAGAGTGGGGACCATGGATATGCTGTTCGCTCATTCAGTCAACAGATACAGAACGCATCTGCAATAATATATAATGCATACACATGTTTAATATACTTCTTTACTCATAAAAATACTCAATAATATAGGCATGTTCAATTAATTTTCATACTTAGTTTTTATGAAGATTTTAAAACAAAAAACTTGTGTGTAAATAGTGAACCTTATTTAATGCAAAAGAAATGATAGACATTTTAAAACAAAACACTGAATATTATACATCAGTAAATGGAATGAAAGTAGTAGTAGTTAATTTTGAACATAAAGTTTACGGTTTAAAGAAGTCAGTATAAGCTCTGTATCTATATGCAATGAATTTCAAACATTTAACTATTGCTTTTAGTTAAATTTTGTATAAATTATACTAGCATATTATTAAATTCATAAACATTTGTCACATTTGTATAACTTGCTTTGGGAAAACTCAGTATGATACATGATAAATGATCTCTAAATAATATTGTGGAACACTGTTTATCAAATTACTTTCTTTAACCTTAGAGGAAAAAGATGATTTTCGTGACCTGAATTTTCAAAAAGTAATTAGTGGAGAGTAATTATGAGCTTAATAAGTGTTAAATTATGCATCAAAATAGAGCCAAGTTTAAATACAACTTCGGAAATATTTTCTTCCCAAGAACACAGGCAGTCATCCTATTAGAAATGGTGAAATAAAGATATCTTTTTATTCCTGTTCTGCATGAAAATAAACATGGGCATGGAGAATGACTGCTGAGTACAATGAACATTAAACCAGGGAGATGAAGTCTGAGAAGGAGAGCCTACTGTGAGCAGATTCCTCCAAAGCAGTGGCCACACTGTGTGCTGAAACAAATCACCTGTTTGTAACACAAGGATGAGGTACTACTGTGGATGTTGGGAGAATTCCTGATCTAGCAAAAGATATGAGTCTAAGAAGGAAAATGAAAAGACGTGCCACTTTTTCAAAATGTAGGCTTTCTATGTGAAAGGATGCAAAAATATTAATGGCAAAAATCTAGTAGCTTCAGATCTTGTCAACTAAGAAAAGGCTATGCCTCCACCCCTAAACATACATATGTGCATACAGTGGCACATGTTTAGAGAAACTCATTTACCTGAAGATGATCCACAGATAATCATCAAAGTCAAATCCTATGCAAAATTAGTATAAGAAAATAAGAGATTAAGAAAATATTAATTCCTTATAGTCAAAAACATACCAGAGCCGGGCATGGTGGCGCACGCTTGTAATCCCAGTACTTTGGGAGGCGGGGACCGGAGGATCTGGGTTCGCGGCTAGCCTCGGCTCTCTCTCTCTCCCTGTCTCTCTCTCTCTTTCTCTCCTTAGTGAGGCCCTCTGCAACTTCGTGAGACCCGGTTTCAAAATAAAGTATAACAAAATAGGGCCGGGGGCGTAGCGCAGAGGTAGAATGCCCCTGGGTTCAATCCCCGGTACCGAAAAAAAAAATACCAGAAATGTGTGCACACAAACTAATAAAAACTGGAATGTATTCTTCTGACATGAGCTGAAAATTGTTAAGACATGCTACGAGACAATACTCACTTTTCATCTGAGGATGAGGGGACCATGGCTAACCCACACCCTATCATGATTTACCAATTCTAAGTACATGAGTCTGCCTCTTGAACTATCCTAGATGTCGTACCAACCCTGGTATTTCTCAAGACATTCAGTAGCAAGGAACAAAAATGCAACCCTAACCACATTAAGAAAAAGGGAATGTCTTGATTCAGACAGCTAAAAGGAAGGGGTAGATTTGATGGTACAGGCATGGTTTGAACTGGGAGCTCAAATGATGTCAAGACAAGTTTTTCTATTATTGTTCCTACTTGCCACGCTACTAGATGCATTAGTAGACCAGAGCTTTCTGGGAACTCTGGTTCACCAAATAGCTATTGTGGGAGCAAGGACCACCAAATAGCTGTATAGCATTAGTATTTGCCCTCTTAAACCCCAGATGAATGTGCCTGTATCTTTCTTGGTGGCTCAAGTCAAGATCCTGATGATTCTGATAAGCTAACTGTGGGTGAATAACTACTCCTGATTAAATTACTAGACAGTCAATTATTATGTATTACCGGATTCGATCATTAGTGGCTAACCCAGGTTCTCATCCAACTCTGAACTTAGAATATGGTGTTCCCAGTCCCCCAAAATTCACATGGATTGGTAGTGGAGATATATTGGCTTATGTAATTGTATTTCACCAATGAAATTCTAAAAAAATATGAGAGAGAATGAGAAAATTTATTTACCAAGATGAAAGAAATATAAACATATTTTACAAACTTACAGATTTTTTCTAGCTAATCATTTTGTAGTTTGGAAAACTCAGTAGGATTTTTGCTTCTATACAGGTTGTTAACAAAAACAATGACGACGACAACAAACTGTGATAAAGTTGTCAATCGATCCTTGTTATGGTTTAGATATAGAGTGTCCCACGAAAGAGCTCATGTATTGATTTTCAGAGTTGATGCAGTGAAGGTTGTAATCTCATCAGTGGATAAATCCATTGTAATGAGTTTATTGGGTGGTAACCTAGGCAGGAAGTGTGGCCTTGGGGACTGTGCATGTGTCCTTTAACCCTCTTCACTAACTCTCCTGTTTCTGGCCTCTGTGATATGAAAGAAGAGCACTAGCTCTCTTCTCTCTGCCTCCTGCCACCATGCCCTGAGCTTGCTGATGTAACCTGACACAGACTGAACCCCTGAAATCTCTAGAACTGTGAACAAATAAATCTTTCTTCCTCTAAATTATGGTGGTCAGTTGTTTTGGATTATATAGCAGTAAGAATGCTGACCGAATGAAACAGTCCCCATACCAGTTAACCCTGTTTTATTAGCACTATTTTACAACTAGCTTAGAGCTCCTAAATTCAAATAAATTTCTTTATATATTTCAAATATAATTATTCATGTATATATTAATTTATATATTCCCAATATAAAATGGAACAAACATTTACCAGTCGTGTGGTAAATGTGAGCAGTTTAGACACATGCATTCGATTGCCATATTAACAAAAATACTGAATTGTCTTTTGACTGAATATGCTATAGTTTGGATCTTAAACTCTCAAAGGCTATGTGTTGAAGGTTTGGTCCCCAGCGGTTTGGTCCCCAGCCTGTGGTGCGACTGGGAGGTGGTCGAAACTTTAGGAGGTGGGGCTTAGTGGAAGAAAGTTAGGTCATTGGAGAGTGCCCTTAAAGGGCATACTGAAGTGCCAATCTCTTCCTCTCTCTTCTTCTTCTTGATTGCCATGAGGTTAGAAGACTTCCTCTACCATGGGCTCCCACTATGAGCACAGTAGCTACCACAGGCCCTAAGCAACAGGGTCTAGTGACTATGAACTGAAACTTCTGATCCAGGAGCCAAAATAAACTTCCCTCCTCCTAAGTTGATTTTCTCCGGTACTTTGCCACAGTGGCAGAGAGCTGATAACATAGAAAGTCACTTAAGAGTATTGATTAATCCAAATTTCCAATTAATGTCCACATTCCCACATACTTTACTCCTTCACACATGCCATTCCATGACTGCAAGGGATAACTCCTCAGAATTTCACAAAAACTCACAGATGAGTAGTAAGAGGTAAGACAGGAGCTCCTCTTTGGGGGCTCCCATTTACAGTTTTTAAATCTCGCCAAAAATGTTTACTAGTGTAGAAAAATGAAAAGAAAAGATTTCTCTGTTATCCTGTTAGAGGTTATCTGATGCCTGAGAATCAAGCACCGTACTTTTATTTGGAAAACATGTCACTTCTTATATTGAACAACATACACAGTGAACTTACATTCCTAAAATATAATTTTCTCACCCAAATGCACTTATGTTCATCCTTGTCTAGTAATAGACATTCTGGGGGCACGGGCACTTCTGGTGACTGGCATTAATTAATTAACTAATTAATTAATTACTTTTTGTGGTTCTAGGGATTGAATCCAAGTGCATTCTACCCCTGAGCTAAACCTCTAGCCCTATTTTCTTTTTTATTTTGAAACAGGGTTTTACTAAGTTGCTGGGGGTCTGGCAAAGTTGCTGAGGCTGGCCTCTAACCTGCAATCCTCTTGTTTCAGCCTCCTGAGTACTGGGATTACAGGCATGTGCCACTATTCCCAGCTGGTGACTCATTTTTCTGCTCCTGCTGTCCCTCGAGAGCAGCTGGATGTATTCAGAGAGGTCAGAGAGGGCAGCAGGATCACAAGTGGTCATCTCCGCTCTGGTCCCGGGTAGCCTGTGCCTCCTGAAGGATCCCTGAACTCCCCATATGCACACACCCACCATGATCCATTTGGATGTGGTCGATGTTCTGTTCCCCACGGTATCATTTCTGGGGCACAAACCCTCCCTATCCCTTATCCCAGAGGAAGCTAGCTAGAGTGTATGATGCTCTATCTCCAGTTTACTAACTGCCTCATCTATTTGTACTTTTTCATTTTTTAGTATGTTTATCATATGAATGATTATATTTTTAAGACAACCAAGAGCATTTGGGCATGCGTAGCTCACTGTGTATGGACTCTGCTTTATCTACAGAAACTCCAAACGTGTGCTTGGATCACTTCGCTTGTGGCAGAAAACATGCAAATAGTCTTCTGTTTCCAACTTTCATTTTGACTTTCTCCCAAGGTCTTGTTGACCTATATGTATTTTCTTAATTTATCAACAGTTCACTTTATTTCTGTTGTTACAGATCTTTCTCTTCTCTTATTCAATACCATCCCCTTCTGAATCCCCTCTTGATTCCCGTTGGAAGCAACAAGCTTTTCTCTTAAGAGAACCACTTTCAAGTGACTCATGTTTCCACATGTTCTATTTTAAGGCGAGGTGGGCTGGGCCATGTAGGGTAGGGTTGGGGCAGGCTGCTGGAAGGAATAAAAGAATTTCTGGTTGCTAGGCAACTCATAAGCACGCTCAGAGTTCACAGATGCCATCCCACGTGACATGTGACCAGAGACTAGGAGTGTAGTTAAGCATAATAACAATGATTTAATAGCTAAAAAAAAAAAAAAAAAGCTGGGATGATTCAGGTAAGAAATAGTATGTTCTGTCCTCTATTTTCTTCCCTGAAATCCACCATAATCAACACAGAGAATAAGAACTACAAAACTCACATCTTCAAAAAACGAGGAATCTGCTGAACCTCCAACGCACAGCTTTTGAAGACTATGGCCAGATATGATGCACCTTGTGCCAAATGGAGGGGAAAGAGAATGCTGAGCTTACAGGGCGTGTCTAAAGCTGAGGCCCCCTCACCTAGCATTGCTACTGTGACCCTGGCTCTTGGTACAGTAGTGGAGGGGCCAGTCCCCGCCTAATCATGAGGCTTAGAAGCTCCAGATCCAAGGGCTGGAGTCACTTTCCCAGAGTCACTCCACTCTCCTGCCCTTCTGAGTCCCTTTGTGCCCTGGGACACAGAAGGCAAGGGGACCTCTCCAGCCCTGCTTCTGCTCCTGTCTCCCTGACGTTTCCACACTGACGCTCTGCCTACTGGGAGGTATGCATGTTCTCTCACCACTTGTCTTGCTTGCAGATACAAATGACAGAAACATGTGAAACTTTTTAAAAACTAGAAAGGTAGAGATAAGATCTCTAAATTCTTTGTTAAAAGGAAGATAAAAACTAAACTGGCAGAATAATGGGTAATCACTATATATGAAAATCTAAGAGGCTCAAGTTAAAGCCAAGTTCAGCGGAATGGGTATATTATATTGCATGCATATAACATGTATATTATAAAATACTTTTATAGCTAGGCATGGTGGTACATGCCTGTAATCCTAGAATTTATGAGGCTGAGACAGGAGGATCACAGGTTCAAGGCCAGCATGAAGCAACTTAGTGAGATCCTATTTCACAATAAAAAATAAAAAGGGCTGGGGGTATAGCTCAGAGGTAGAATGCCCCTGGGTTCAATCCCCAGTGCCATAACAATTAAATAAATAAATAATAAAATACATTTATGACCTAAAAAAGGATGGTGCATTATTTTGTTTTCTGTTGCAAATAATGCAATACCAAAGACTTGGTAAGTTAGGAGAAAATTAGGAATAACTTAGAAATTAAATTTAGAATTTAATTAAATTTCTAATTAAATTTAGAATTTAATTAGAAAAGGTGTTTATTTGGGCTCATAGTCTAAGGTCATGGCCTTTTTGCTGGTGGAGTCTCAGGGTTTTCAGGGCATCACATGGCAAGAGACAGGAAACATGCATCTATGTGAGCAGGTGCATGTGTGTGTGTGTGTGTGTGTGTGTGTGTGTGTGTGTGTGTGTGTATGAGAGAGAGAGAGAGAATATGTGTCTTTTCTGTCTGTCTTCTGGTATCCCACTTTTTTTTTTTTTTTGCGGTACCGGGGATTGAACCCAGGGGCGTTCTACCTCCGCGCTACACCCCCGGCCCTATTTTTTTTATACTTTATTTTGAAACCGGGTCTCACAAAGTTGCGGAGGGCCTCACTAAGTAGAGAGAACGAGAGAGAGAGAGAGAGAGGAGAGAGAGAGAGAGAGAGAGGGCTGAGGCTGGCCACGAACCCGGATCCTCCAGTCTCCGCCTCCCAAAGTACTGGGATTACAAGTGTGCGCCACCACGCCCAGCTCCACTCTTCTTTTTAAATACTTTTATTGGTGCATTGTAATTATATATCATAGTGAGATTCAAAATGATACAGTAATCATGCTTTCCCACTTATAAATCCACCAGGATTCTATCAGGAAGGCTGCACTCCAATAACCTTAGCTAGTTCTGACCAGTTCCCAAAGGCTCCATCTCAAAACACCATGGTCAGGTGAAGTTTCCACCATTTGTCTTCATACTTCACAAAAGGAACGAATTTCAGAGGCGAAAAACCATTGCTGGTGGTGGTAAATTAACTGAGTTTTAATCTCAAGAACTAAGAAATATAGATCTGAAGAAAAAACAGTAGTGCATTAGGATACAAACAAAAAGAATTTATGTATAAAACCAAGAGCTGGTTCTCGGAGCAAATAAATAATAACATAATTAAACTAGTAACTAGTCCTGTCAAAAAAATTTAAAAATCACATATTTTTATGGAATAAAAATGAGATGAAAAAACATGTTTATTCATTCAACAAATGTTTTATTGGATTCCTACTCTGTGACAGTGTCAGGCATTTTTCCAGGTAGATTCTAAATATATAGACAGACCAAAAAATAAAGAATAGTTGGAAAATACTGACTTCAAGGAGCCTGCATTCCATGGGGATGACAGAAAATAAAAATGACAAATAAAATGTGTGTTGCAAGATGCTACATTCTAATATAAAACTACAAAGGCAAGTGAGGGACGCGATGTGGTTGTTGTTGGGGGAAGTGAAATTTTCAGTAGCGTAGCCAGGGAAATGACATTCAAGACATGACCTGAAGTTGGCGAAGGAGCAAGCTTGGTGTCTATCTGGAGGAGGTGACACAACCCAGAGAGAAAAGCAAAAGTCAGGTCTGGAGGCTAGAGCAGTTATGGCTTTTAAAAGGTTCTATGTTAAGAAGGGCATGACCTCAATTTCATTTAAAAAGCTCAACTTGGTTGCTGGGCATTATAGACTGAATAGGGGGCTACAATAAGAACAGGAAAATCAGCCAATGAAAAAAGAATATGACGATTGGGAAGTAAGTAAATCTCATTCATATAAAACAAGAGGTCTGCAATTCCCTCTCTCCCTTTATGTGAAGTGGGGAGCCTTCTGGAAAAAACAGAAGGCAATGCCTAATCTCTTCTCCTTGCAAATATGACAATGGTTGATCTCCTGGCAAAAAAGCTAAGTAGTTTGTACTAGCAAATACTCTATATTTTAGGAGTACTTTTACCAGGATGAACCTGATTTCTCTCAGGGCTTGCAGCAAACAAATCTGGTGTTCATGAATTTATGAGGCATGGCCTCCTTGGTATATGTTATGCATACTATTTTTCATGACCCAAATCTTTGAAAATCGGGTTATTGTGGACCTCATATAAAACTTCATCCAATACCCTTTGCTGGAGTGCTTCTGCCAAGAAAAGAAAGAACCAGGACATCTCTTTCTCTGATTCTTCTCATGATTGTTTGTACCCTGGAAATGATCATTAGTGTACCTTGATACTAAACAACACCTTCAATTGGGTCGTCTGATTTGACAATCCAATTTGGATTGGAGCTTTTTGGATTTTCCAATTAAGGGTACTCCACCTGTACTAATTATTATGATTACAGATGGAGGAAATGCCAGGAGAGCAGGTTTTGGAGAAATTAAAAGGTTCATAATGGACATATTGGGTTTGAGATGCTCAACAAGTACCCAATAGGGGCTGTGGAAACTGTTGGGTATAGACCCTGCAGGTCAAAGAAGAGCCAGGATTTCCATAGAAATTAGGAAGCCTCAGTGTTTTGATTATTTTCTGGATGTTAAAAAGTGAAAGCTAAGGAATAAATAGTCAAGTAGGTAGAATTAAAAGACTAGATAGATGGGGAATTAATTTCTTCCCCTAGGTTCTAATTGTCCTTAGATCCCAGCCCAACTGTGATGAGCAGCCATCACAGGAAACAGAACAAAGGGTACATTGGTAGTTTGTATATGGATTTAGCACATATTTACAAATATAATTGTTTAGACTAAAGGACTAACTCTCCTGTTAACAACCAGTTGCTACCTCATTACCAGTCCTTTTTGTGTGTGTGTGTGGTACTGGAGATTGAACCCAAAGGTGTTCTACCTCTGAGCTACACCCCCAGGCCTATTTAATTGCTTATTTTGAAACAGGGTCTCACTAAGTTGCAGAGGGCCTCATATTGCTGAGGCTGGCTTTGAACCTGTGATCCTCCTGTCTCAGCCTCCCATGTACTGAGATTACAAACATGCACCACCACGCCCGGCTGCCAGTCCATTTTTAATGTATTTACTCAACCCTCACATTGATTCCAAATGTTGAAAACAAAATCTATGTTGTCATCTCATAGTATTATTTCAAAAACTTAGAGGATCACTTTTAAGAATATTCGGACTCTTCATATTCAACCTGAATTATTTTTTTATTGAAGTTACCTCCCTACTTTCCTGATGCTTAATTGCAGCCGTAAGGCGCCCACAGCAGTGAGTAGTCCTAAGTTGAAAGGGAACCCCAGCATCACAGTTGTGGTTTTACTCTATCCACATCCAGCTGCGGATGGTGTGGGGAGGAGGCACATGGTAGCTGAACTCAGAGAATGTGACTCAGGGCAGATGGCCACGGGCCATGGCGGTACATGCAAGGGAGTGATTTCACTGTGTGACCTTGGATGGAGTTGAGGGTGAGCATGACACAAGGAGACACTCGAACTTTCTGATACAGGAATCTTGCTCTTTGTACATTTCTAGAATCTCTGCAGTTATAATATACAGATACTCCTCAACTTGCGATGTGGTACCTCCTGATAAACCCATCAGACATCAACAGTTAAAAATGCATTTAGCACACCCAACCTCTAGGGCCATACAGTTCAGCAGCACAGTCTACTGTAGAGCGCGGATTGTTTCCCCTGGTGACCTCACCATTGACGGTGAGCTGCAGCTACTGCCGCTACCAGGCATTATGAGAGAGGATCATACTGCTTATCACCAGCCCAGGAAAGATTAAAATTCAAAATTCGACATATGGTTTCTACTGAATATGTTTTGCTGTAGTGCCACCATAAAAAAATCATAAGTTGTGCCTTTGTGACCTTCAGGGACAGTCTATGCTGAGAGCCCCGTGCCTTTCGCATGTACTTCATCTGAGGAGCAGCTGACAGAGTCCCCAGATTTCCTCAGGCCCTTCCCAGAAGTCTGGACCTGACCACTGCCAAGACTTCAGGGAAACATGACAATCCACTCTATGTGAGGGTGTTTCAAGGGAAGGGAAGAGATCTCACGGCCCCTTGTTGCACGTGTTGATCTCTATGCAGTGAAGTGGAGTAACTTTTATCAAAACAGACTTTGCTGTAACTTTTGCATAAGCAAAAATCTTTTGTATTTCCCTTTTGTGGATTTTAAATTTTTCTTTATCCCCTGTTCACATATCATAATGGATTACACAGAGAATGACAAGCCTAACTGCTCCTTAAAATGAATTAAATTTTTATTTTTAAGGATTATACCCTGTTTCAAAGAACAGAGGCCTCGTAATTCTCATTAGAATTAGCATTTGTTATGACAAAGCCATGTGGACCCTAGTTATCACTTAGTGTGTAAGATTAGATGATACAGTCTTATGATAAAATTTCCAAGTTGGAAAAAACCAGCAGGTATGCCTGGATTACTACATGCCTTTCTCAGTTGTTTTATTTAGGCAATAGAGCACACTTCAAAGATAGCTGACAGATCCATTTGTAAAACTAGAATATGCTGTTTATGATGGTTCTAAAACAAAATCAAACCTATTCTCAATTTCTTTATATCCAAACATTTTTATGATATGTCAAAACACCTAATCTTACTAGAATATTTGCATGAATTCTATTTTAAGTTGGTTCATGCCTGTTTTGGGGAAGGGAGGAGGGTTTTCTGTTAAAGATGAACCATGCTTTGGAGGAGTCCCATTGTTTATTTTTTTTATTCAAATATACCAGCTCTTTTGAATTTATTAATAAATGAATGATGAGTTAATTGACTATAGAGGTATATAGACATGATTTTTAATTCACATAATTATCCTTTATTGTGTCCCCCGTGGCAAATCAGGTACTACACTGCATAAAATAAACAAGCTTTGGACTTTGCCTTTGGCTTGGGGAGATAGACAGGAGGTATCTTTAATTGCACACCAATACAATAAATGCCATTACATACTTTTGAAAAATGATGCTCAAAGAATAAATCTGGCAATGAAATATTTCTTGGAAAGGTAGTCTGATATGAATAGAATATGAACCCAATTTTTGTATAATTATATGTTTTTTTTCGATTCAGCAAAGCATTTGGAGGACAATACTTTGAAAGCAACGGTGCCTTGCAAATGAAATTATAATGACAGTCCTCTCTTTTGGAGGATGGTGAGCAGATGTGGAAAGCAGTGTAGTACAATCTACCAAAAAAAAAAAACAGTCGAAGTGGAAGTGTGGGCAGTTTAGTCAGGAATTAGTCAGAAAACCAGACCCTGAATTAGAAGGATGCTATTTAAAGAAGATGAAGAAATTGTACTCTACTAACGTTGGTCCTTAAATAATCTGGACATGAGTTCTGCAGATCCCGGAGGACACTGATGAGCACCAAAACCAAAGGGTTTGAAAAGAGCGTAAGGCATGGTTTTCTAGTATGTTTGATCTAATTCCTCAGGTACAGTTATCTCCTGTCTCCAAATCTGACAAAGACAGACTAATGAAAATGAAAATGATAGGCCAATTTTACTTGTAAATTTGGGGAAAATTGTTGGTTAATATTTGCAAACAAAATTCAAGAATATTAAAAATTCTACCATAGATTTTATTTCAGATATACTGGGAAGTTTTACCATTAAGATTTTGTCATTAAAAATACCTATGTTAACAAATTATTAGAAAATATGAAACACTAAAACCTTTTACCAAAATAGCCTTTGCTAAAATTTTGGAGTCATTTCTGATTTAGATGAATAAAGTAAGAAAATAGAAAGAGAAAGAAATTTTCTTAAACACAAATGCAATGCAATGTAAACCTAACCTCAACTAATAATATATTAAATCAAATAATATAATAGGCTTTTATTCATATTGAGAATACAATACTCACTAATAGCACTATTAATTAGCAATGTTTTGGCAGTTCTCACTAAAATGACAAGAAAGAGAAATGAGTAGAATAAATATTGAAATAAAAGAGACAAATTCTAGCCGGGAGTGGTGGCGCACGCTTGTAATCCCAGTACTTTGGGAGGCGGAGACCGGAGGATCCGGGTTCGCGGCCAGCCTCAGCTCTCTCTCTCTCTCTCCCTCTCTCTCTCTCTCTCTCTCTCTCTCTCTCTCTCTCCTTAGTGAGGCCCTCTGCAACTTCGTGAGACCCAGTTTCAAAATAAAGTATAAAAAATAGGGCCGGGGGTGTAGCGCGGAGGTAGAACGCCCCTGGGTTCAATCCCCTGTACCGCAAAAAACAAACAAAAAAAACCCAAAAAACAAATCACCTGTCCCATTTCCTGATGGCCAGATCTCTCTCTGCTGCTCCCAGCCATGCCACCAGTTCTTGCCACTCCTTATTCTGCAGCCTTAAGAGATTTTTTTTTTTTTTGCAGTAATCGGGGATTGAGCCAGAGGCATTCCACCTCTGAGCTACACCCCCAGCCCTATTTTTTATTCTTTATTTTGAAACAGGGTCTCACTAAGTTGCGGAGTGGGCGAAGCGAGTGTGAATGGCGTGAGATGAGAGCTTAGCAGGCAGAATGCAAGAAATCCTTTATTGCGCTCGCTCCCCGGCGAGGTCTGCTGACCGGGGCAGCAGAGTCGCGCTCAGGAGAAGAAGGGAGGACATCTTTATAGCAGGGTTTGGGGTCAGGGGTCAGTGGGGCGTCTTCTCGTGAGATGAGGCAGAACAAAGCAGGTCTTTTTATACTTTTATTGGTACATTATAGTCTCACATTATAATGTAGTTCATAGTGATAGTGACTACATGCCCATAGCCCTTGTGGGCTTTCCCCAGCTCCCTCCCCACTCCCCCCTTCCCCATACAGGATATTGAGATTGACACTGGTATTCTCACATATGTACATAATGTCATAGTTTGCAGTTTGTTGTAATAATTGCTCTATTTTGTTGTTACCTATTGGTTTTAATCTCTTAACTCTGACAAATTTGTGAACTAAACATTGTCATAGGTGTGTATCTATAAGAAAGAAATACTATATAGAGGTTTTGGTACTTTCCTCAGTTTCCGGCATCCACGGGGAGTCTTGGAACATATCCTTTATGGATGAGGGGGAACTTTTGTATTCTGAGTACCCTGATGTAGGAAAGATGATACTTTTTCTTGACCTACAGTATTTTTCTCCATTCAAGACAAATTTTTCCTTCTTTGACTTGGGATCTATTCTGTATTATAGAACTTTGATTGAAAGATAATTTACATGTGGATTTAACTTAGTCTTTTATTCCTCACCTCCTATCTAAGATCATGGAGAATGTTACTCTAGCTTTCCACATGCCAATTTTAAGAGAAATTCAAAATATTACTCTCCGGATTTGATAGACTGAGAAAACATGCTTCACTGCTTGAAAAATCCATGTCCTATATTTGAGAGTAAAAATGAATAGATTTTTCTTTTAGAAATAGAAGGAAAATTAAGCCTACTATAGTTTTGATAGAACTTCTGTTCAAAGACAAAGGATAAGAAATTGGGAACTGTTACAGAAAGCAACAGACACACGACAGAAATTTGTCGTTAATGTTTCAAAGAGGAGCTTGGTTTTTAAAAGCTCCCTTTCCTTCTCCCCGCATTGCTGGGCTTACAGGTAAAAGCAGCAAATCATTGTTTTTAAAGTTAGGGAACACAGAGGTCTCCCATACTGTGCTATTAAATCTGAGTAAGTCAATCCCCAAGATATTTCTCCTTATGTGTTACAGGATATTAAAAATAATAAATACCATCAAGCTGATTGACAGCATCTTCTCAAAAAATAATAGAAACTGAGCTGCTCAGCAAATATAAATATGAACTTAACATTGCTAGTAATGAACATATCTGCTCACCTGTGGCAAGATTTTGACCTCCCGGTCCAGCCGTGCTTGAGGATAACAGCACGCCCGTCACTGGTGACATGCTTCCGTTTGTGATGAAGTCCTACCCTGGCTGGACTTAGGAGTACCCTACCGCCATTCCCCAGGCAGCAACCCCTCGCCCCAGCTCCAATGCTGTCCTCCTCTGCCATTATGGAAGCCATACTTCATCTGAGATAACTTAAGTTGCTACTTCTTTTTGGACTCAGATCAGGAGTCTGTCACTATTGCACTGTATAATGGGGTAGTTATGTATATTAAAGTAAGAAAAAAGGGGAAATACACACCAGTTCCATTAGACACAGGTGAAATGCTCAATTTCCCCACATGGCTGGAGGGCACAGTATTGGGCAGGACAGAAAACCTTCCCCTCATGGTGGATGGACTTCTATCAGCAGCTGCTTCAGAAGACTGTTCTGCTGCATGGGGCACCTGCCACATCTGAGCTGTGACACGGCTGTGTTCTTAAGGTCCAGCTCAGTACTCTACACATGACACATACTTAACCCACTAAGTGAATAAATGCATGAAATGAATATAAGATCAAACAACGGACTGAATGAATGGGCGTTGGCTTTTTCTTGATCTCCCTGGAGTATTTATGAATTAGTTCTTACTCACCTTCATGTCTCAGCTCAGGTTATAATTTGCCAGGAAGCCCTGTCCTGTCTGATCCCCCAAATTAGGCTAGGTACCCCTCCCATATGATCACTCTTGATGTTCTTTCAATACTGTGCATCCGCTTGCCTTTTGATCTTTCTTTAAAGAAAACATTTCTTGAGGGTAGGACCTTTAGCTTCTTATTTCTATGTTCATATCACAAGCATAGTGCCCAGAAGGTAATTGAAACAATCTCTTTGCCCTTTAAGATTCACTTCCAGGCTATTTAGAATAGATTCTGAATATGCTTAACTGCCTTGCAGAGGTTTTCTTAGAAATACATGAAAACTAGATTTACATAGAGAAGAGAGACCAAAAAAAGTATCATAAAATCTGCTGTAACCTCAGGCTCTCCTTCACTTCTCCTTAGCAGGTTAAGGGAGCAAACACTCTGGACAAAACTGTGAACAGAGCTGGGCATGGAAGCACACCTGTAATTCTAGTAGTTGGGAGGCTGAGACAGGAGAATCATAGGTCCAAGGCCAGCCTCAGGAACTTAGTGAAACCCTCAGCAACTTAGTAAGATCCTGTTTCAAAATAAAAAATAAAAGAGAGCTAGGAGTTTGGCTCAGAGGCAGAATGTCCCTGGGTTTAGCCGGGCATGGTGGCGCACGCTTGTAATCCCAGTACTTGGGGGGCGGAGACCGGAGGATCCGGGTTTGCCGCCAGCCTCAGCTACTTAGTGAGGCCCTCCGGAACTTCGTGAGACCCGGATTCAAAATAAAGTATAAAAAATAGGGCCGGGGGTGTAGCTCGGAGGTAAAACGCCCCTGGGTTCCATCCCCAGTACCGCAACAACAACAACAAAAAGAATGTCCCTGGGTTTAATCCCTAGTACCACACATATACATAAAAACAAAATAAAACCTGTGAACAGGAAGTAGTAACTGGCCACTTAGTGGAAACCAACTGTCTTCACTGAATTACAGACATTCTTGTTCTTCATTACTCCATGCCCAGTCTACAGTTAGGTAAAGATGGAACAGTTGAGTGAAAATGTCAAAATATAGTCTGATAAGTTACTGAGTATCATGTAGACTTTTAAAAGTTATTTTCTGAATTGGTTTTCTTAGAAAAATGAACTTGCCAAAGCAGTTTGTCTAAAGACTTAATTGGGAGTTACTTGGTGGAACCTTCTATGCTTGAGTTTTTCCCTGGAGGCTTGATTCAGTACAGGTGTGAGAGGAGGAGGCTGAGCATTTGAGCACCTGTCAGTCAAGCCCCCAGGTGACATCGCCGCAACCTGTATGTGCACTGCAAACATTCTCTATAACTAGGGTTGACTCTCCTCTCTCTCCTGGTTTAAAAAGACAACAATTTTCACTTTATGCTTCTTACTAAATGATTCAGGAATTATGTGTAAGAATAGTCTAGATGGAAGCCGGGCGTGGTGGTGCACGCTTGTAATCCCAGTACTTTGGGAGGCGGAGACCGGAGGATCCGGG
>PVJS01008993.1:0-51552 GCA_004027185.1 Glis glis
TTGTGGTTACTATTACTGTAACAGTCTGGAAAGTTAGGGAAAACATCTTCCAATACAAGGACAGCGAATGTCTAACCAGTCTGTAATGATCAACTGTATCTATAACCAACCATTGTAAAGGTCAGAGAAACCCCACGTGGGACTGTCCAATTAGCAGAGGGAAACTGAGGCTCTTTGTTTAAAATATATAAAAACTGAATTATATATTTCAGTTTTATATATTTGTTTAATTTATATAAAAACTGAAGGAAAAATGTGCTCGGGGTCCCCGTACTGAACTGCTGTGTCATTTTATGTCGGGCACCCAAGCTTAAGCTTGAATAAAGGCTCTTGTGCGGTTGCATACGGCTTGTTCTCCTGGTGGTCTCTCCGGGACAGAGGGTCTGAGTATAACAGAGATCACTTCTCATTGCCTCGTGCCCCGAATGTCAGAAATGGAGCTGCAGAATTAAATGCGTACCCTGCTGGATTTCGATACAGTGTTGGTCCTATTCCTTCTTTATATGGCCCTATTCCTCCTCTTTGGAATGCAAATGTTTACTCTTTGCCACTGTGCATTGGGTTCATGTAACTTACTTCTTATTTTTATGTTCTTTTACAGGGGCTCACAGCAAAGAGTTCACCTTGAGTCTCAGAGGAGACTTTGGACTTTTGAGTGATACTGGAACTGTTAAGACTTTGGGAACTCTTGGAGATGGACTAAATGCATTTTGCATTCTGAACTGGGCATGAGGTCTTCAAGAGCCAGAGGCGGAATGTTATAGTTAGATATAGAATGTCCCCTAAAGAGCTCATTTATTAATATTCAGGGTTGATATAGTTTTCATGAGAGTTGTACTCTCAGGACAAATCCATTGTAATGGAATTATCTGGGTGGTGGCCTGGGCTGGTAGGGTGTGGCTGGAGAAGGTGGGTCCCAGGGGCTTCAGCCTTGGGGATTATATATGGTTCCTTCTCCCTCTGTTCTCTCTTGCTTCTGGCTTCCATGATGTGAGGAGCAAAGTCTTGCATTCACCCGCTCTCTGCTTCCCATTGCCATGCCCTGAGATCCAGGGTCCCCAGCTTCACATGACTGAACCCCCAAAATCTCCAAGGAAAACCATGAGCAAATGAATCTTCCTTCCTCTAACTCGTATGGTCAGTGCTTTAGATTATAGCTGTGAGAATGCTAAGTTAGGTCCTATCTCCAAACATGGAAATATGTAGTGGAAATATTGCCTTGCTATAGTTAATGTATGGGAAAATATGCTTTTAGTTATGTGTATGTCCATGTGGTTATTCCTAAGCAACTGCTAAGAGTTATAGTAGCCACCATTTGAGTGTTATTTTGGAGGAAGTGTAACTTGTGTACTTATAATGTTCTTGTCTTGATTTTTTTTGGAAATTGTAACTCATCCATTCATTCATTTTAACTGATTCATTCATTTTTTTTCAGACTCTTACTGAACACTGGACCCAGGCAACACAATTTCAACTCTTTAGAATGTCATTGATTTTTAATGAATACATAAATAAGTTGATATAATTAATCAATAGTTCAATTCCGTACATTCCACATCAAACTTATGTTTACACGATGTCCTGCTAAGCCAAGATATAGGACACAATTAGCATTTCTAGAAGGCAGTGACTGCTTCAAAGAGGTGTTGATTTATGAAGTAAGTTGGATTTTTCAAGATTAATAATGCACTGATATGTACTAAGCAATACTCATCATGTATTTCTTTCCTTAAAAATTGTAATAAGTTGTTTACTTCTGTATTTATTATTTTATAAGTAGAATGAAAGAAATGTCATTTTCAGTCTATGTTCATGTTTCTGAATATGATTAATTCATTTTTTATTAATATCAAAAGACTTTTTAAAGTATTCATGGTTGATTTTGTTCAAACTTTCCACATGCATGTTTGATATCAAGGATTCCATCTCACATAAAGCCCTTTATCATCTAAGTTACTTGAGAAATATTTTTAAAAATCCACGCACCATGCTGACATAGTATATTTTATCCACAGAAACATGTATATTTCTATCATATTAGAAATTAAAAAAAATCTCTGGGTGTATATTCAAGACTGCCACAGGAAAAGAGACTATATTGATTTTTTTTCCCTCAACATTCATTTTGAAACTTTTCGATAAAAGTTGCAAGAAAAGTGATTGGTGATTCTAGGAAAAAGGCACATAGGGATTATACAGAAAGGGCCCACAGGTATTGTAAACATTTAGCCACAATTGCTTTGCCTGTCTTTCTACATGTGCACAATAGAAAGCCTTTATAAAATGTGTTCTTATTAAATTAAAACATGTACAGTTGACCCCCTGTATTCCTGGGGTCTGCATCTGTGAATTCGACCAACCTTGAAAAGAAAAAATTACATGTATACTGAACATGCAGACTTTTCCTCTTGACATTACTCCCTAAACAATACAGTATAACAACTGTGTACATAGCATTTACATATTACTAGGCATTATATATAAGTAATCTAGAGATAATTTAAAGTCCACAGGAGGATGTGAGTAGGTTTTAGGCATATACTATACCATTTCATATAAGGGCCTTTGAATATCCATGGATTTAGTATCCACAGGGATCCTGGAACCAATTCCTGAGGATACCAAGGAACAACTGTAGACTAAAAGGAGAACAATTGGCATCAAAGCCATGGTGTCCTCCCCTCTCCCTTTCCAACAGCTATCTCCCCAGGAAGGCTGAGAATTTTATTTCCTCCCTTTCTTCTTCTACGATCTGAAGTTATCCAGTTCAATTTCCTAGGAAGAACTGACTTTGATCACAAAAGTCCAATTTATATTTAGGATCCTGCATGGATCATGTAAAAATTTGATTTACATTTGATGTTGTAGAAGAAAAAGCACACTGTGATGCCTCATAACAATGAAGGTGGAGGTCGTGAAATGCTGAAGGAGACACCTCACAAGGGCTCCTCTCCTGCCTGGTCTTCAGTAGTTGATTGAAGCCAGCTGAGCTGTTGCTCCTTTTTAGAGAAAGGACGGAAGAAGGAAGAGAAGTGAGTCATCCCAGCTGGACATAACCTAGTTTCTTGTTTGCAGGAGTAGAAGTCACTCTCCTGAAGCCGGCTAGAGCGGGCAGCTTTATGCAGCCGTGGAAGTCAAAGTGGCTTGATGGGGCTGTTGAAGCATGGTACATTCTTGTACTGCATTTGACCTCGGCATGCTCCAAAGGAAATCACAAAAAACACAACTTCTCTCCAAGGCACCGACCCTTTACCTCCCCTAATGATCATCGAAACCACTGGCTCACAACTCAGAGTCCACATCAAAGTCCAAGGGGGAAAGCTTTTCGCTCTACCCTGGCTTCAAGCAGAAGTTCATTCAAGACCAAGCAAATAGATTTGCTAAGGTTTATGCACACTTTTATAAATTACCTGAGGCAATGTTCATGTAATTCCGATAAGCACCACTGGTTAAGAATCCCTGACTTAAATTTTGTAACTATTACCACAAAGGCTTACAATTTTAGAGAGGCATTTGCAAAAGAGGTAATTATTTTTTTTCAGAATATTAGAGGGATTGGGACTTATTTGGTTATGTAAATGTTTCTGTAGTATTTGACATCGAATCTATTTTCAATGACTATACACTTTTATTTTTTTAATTTTTACATGTTTTCATTGGTGCATTGTAGTCTCACATCACAATGAATATCAGTTTGGTGTTAACATACATGCACACAGCTCTTGGTGTCCCTCCCCCCCGCCCCCCCCCCACATATAGTACTGATTCTAAGCTAAGTGAAGAAGTCTTATATTAATAAAAAATATTTTAGCCAAACACGGTGGCACAGGCCTATAATCCCAGCACTTGGGAAGCTGAGGCAGGAGGACCTGAGGTTTAAGGCCAGCCTTAACAACTCTGAGACATCCTGTTTCAAAATAAAAGATATAAGCCGGGCGTGGTGGCGCGCGCTTGTAATCCCAGTACTTTGGGAGGTGGAGACCGGAGGATCCGGGTTCAGGGCCAGCCTCAGCTCTCTCTCTCTCTACTTAGTGAGGCCCTCTGTAACTTCGTGAGACCCGGTTTCAAAATAAAGTATAAAAAATAGGGCCGGGGGTGTAGCACGGAGGTAGAACACCCCTGGGTTCAATCCCTGGTACTTCAATAAATAAATAAATAAATAAATATATATATAAATAAATAAATAAAAGAAAGAAAAAGGGCTGGGCTATAACTCAGGCAGAATGCCTCTGGGTTCAATCCCCAGTACCAAAAGTAAATAAATATTTTAAACTTTATAACTCTTACTTCTCTTTCTTACTGTACAATCAATACTAGACACTTTTGAAAACCAATTTGAATAAAATTTATACTTTTGATTATTTTAACTTATTTTATATACTTTTTGGGTGCATTGTAATTATACAACATAGTGAGAGTCAAAGTCACACATTCAAGCATGTACAACATCACTTGGTGATTTTTTTTAATAAAAAAATCTTCAACTGCAACACTCTGGTGATAATCCTGGATACTTAACACCTTCTTATGCTTATTCATCCTCACTAAAAGCACAAAAAGCACTTTTTTCAGGGAGGTCTAAACCTAAATATTTGAAATTAATTTCAAGGTTAAGGAAATTTTTTTCTCATTTCTGTCCAGAATGTTAGAACTTGAAATTGCAGAAAGTAGCCAAGCAAGTTTGAAAATATTAGGACTTCACATTCCCAAGGACGTGGCTTTTCTTTGTGGTAAACAATGTATAAATTCTAAATTAAATTTTAAAGTGTGACTGTGCCGGTCACTGTTCCAAACATGCCTTATTACTCTTCACAATCCATTGAGATAGGTGCTGTTGTCCTCAAATCATATGTAACTCAGGAGCAGAGAGGTTGAGGGGCTTAGCAGACTTCACACAGTAAGTGATCAAGCAAAAGTCTGACCCAGGCGGTAGGACAGCAGAGATTCCACACAGTGTAAGATGGCCACCCTACAGACAGGCCCTCCATGCTACTTTCCTACAATTCTAGAACAACCCAACATGCTCTATCATTCTACCCAAAGACGCCTATCCTAACCGGCCAGTCAGTGAAAGTTCTTAAGTCTGTGGATTTGTTTTCTGGGGCTGTTATTGTTGTGTTGGTCTTACCCATTAAAACACATGCCCTTTTTAATATACTTTTATTGGCACTTTATAGTCTCACATCATAATGTAGTTCATAGTGACATACATGCACCTAGCACTTGGTTGTTCCCCAGCTCCCTCCCCACTCCGCCCTTTCCCCATACAAGATATTGAGATTGGCACTGGTACTCTCACATGTGTACATAATGTCAGTAGAAGTGTTTCCTTCATTAATTCTCCCTCTACCCCAGACCACCTCCCTCACTCCATGGTTTCCTCTGGTGTCCTGATTACCCTAGTTTCTGCATATGACAGAAAACTGTATCACCTTTCACTTTCTGTGACTGGCTAATCTCACTTAACATAATGTTCTCCAGGTCCATCCATTTTCCTACAAATGACATGCTTTTGTTCTTTATTGCTGAGAATTCCTTTGTGTGTGTATCCCATAATTTTGTAATCCATTCATCTGTTGGTAGACACTTAGGTTGGTTCCATAATTTGGCTATTGTGAATTGTGCTGCTATAAACATGTACATGCATATATTAGTATAATAAACAGAAATTTCAGAATTAACACTTAAAGATTAAGATTTGCATAAAGCTCTGTTTTTATCTTATACTCTTTCCACTTGAAGTCATTTTAAAAATCAGAAACAAAATCTCCCGAGGCTTTAAATTCCCACTCTGACAATCGTGCAGGGTCAAGGCTGTGTTGCATCCAGATTATAATTTACCAGCTGCTTTAAGGATTCAACTCCAGTTCTTCTAACTTGAAACTTTGTAAAAGGAAGTTGAGTTAACCTTTTGGAAAAATTAGCATTTAAGTTACCACAAATACAAAACATACCAAACTTATGAAATTCAGATTTTTGATCATTAGGGAATTATTTTACAACCTGGTCTTTCTCCAATCTGCCTAAATAGAAAATTCTGCTTCTGTAATTGTGAGTATCTTGTAACTTTTAATAAAAGGAACTAACACGTTGTGGAAGATCAGTCTTAGCTGCTATCTTTGCTTGTATAAAAAACTATTCGTAGGTCAAACCACCAAAAAACACACTGCAAAAGTAACAACTATGTTTTCAGTTACTTTATTTTAGAAAAAAAAAAAAGGTTTACAATTAGTGCCATAAGGCAGGGTATATCATGAATTCAACAAGTTAGTAATACAGACTTTCAAATACCTTCATAGATTAGTCCAAAGTAGAAAATTATTTTCTGCCCACACTTGGACTCAGACACATCCAGAAAAAATATATATTTATAAAAATAAAATGGCAAACCTACCCCACCAATTAATTGATAATATTCCACACTGGTTTATTTGAACAATTTCTGCTTAATAAGAATAGCTGAGTGATTTTTTTCCCTGTCCTACTTCCAGGTCATATGAAACAATGATGAAACTATTTTTTTGCATGTGTGTGTGTGGCACTGGGGATTGAACCCAGGGGCATTCTACCTCCAAGCTACACCCACTGCCCTTTTTTATTCTGGAAACAGGGTCTTACTGGGTTGCTGAGAGTCTTACTACATTGCTGAGGCTGTCCTCAAATCTGCAATCCTCCTGTCTCAGCTTCCCAAGTATTGGGATTACAGGCATGTGCCACCACGCCAGGCTCATGATGAAACTATTTAAATAACCTTTTGCAAAACTCAAACCAAATAAAGCCCCCAAATCAAAACACAAGAAACATCATTAATAAAATCTACTAAACACCTAATTGTTCTAAGCACTCATAGAAACTCTTCCTTCAACCACTAAACATTTGGCATCTTAATGTTATTTCTAAATCAGATACCAGGAAGCACTATGTTTAAGGAAGAAAAAAAAATCCAGGTCTAATACACTTCAAACAAGTTTTAAACGGTAGCTAGAAAAATATCGACGCATACAATGAAACATATAGGAGACTGTAAGCTAAAATGGGGTGTACGAGGTGTGTGATAAAAACATGCATTCTCTCCTTGAAATATCCTTAAATATTGTCTGAGCACCAGATTAAGCAACAGCAAGGATCCATAATTTTGAATTTCAGAAATTAGAAACAGAACTTTGTTGCAACTGAGGGAGAAGGTGAAATTTCAATTTCATGAAGGATCCCATCATTGATATATAATCATGATAAGTCATCACTAACTTGAAATCATATCAATGTTCTTCTGCTAGACTAAATTATTGAGATCTGCCTTTGTTTTGATGTAATATTTCCTGAAGTAAAAACAGTATTCAGAGTAAAGCTCTGATACCACTCTGAAAAGTATACTAGTGAACCAATTTTAAAATTTGTTTTGTGAGCAATCTGGCAATGTAAATAAAAATATTCCCAAAGAGAAACAAGTATAAAGCAAATTTTTAATACAAAAAGGAAGAAAAATAAAACTATTCACTTACAAACTATCTATACACTTTGCTTTCCCAATAAAGACTTCAACGTACAAACGGAGTGTGAGGCAACAGTATAGTCGTGAGAAGGATGACGAGAGCGAAGGCATTCATTCATAAAGATCAGTATCAAGAGCAGAGGATGATCGCTGGACGTTTGTTTCCTGATACACACTAAGCTTTACTCTTTTTTTCCTTTGGAAATCTTATTTACATGTATGACTGATGAGACAAAAGTATGGAAACTAACATCTGACAGTGATAATCATGAAGGAAAAAAGTCGACATTGTGTCTCTTTCTTCACGCCACTTCCTTGCTAGGGTCTTAGACGAGGCATCTGAATTATCAAAGCTTTTCAGTACTCTAAGACTTGCATGATCGATGGGTACACTAGTGTTTACCTTTCCAAAGAATCACTCATTCTCTGCACGGAATCTTGTTAAATTAACACCATTTATGTCGTTTCCATTTGAGAACATTTTATTCTAGTCTTTCCTGACATTCCCTCTGACTGCATATTTTTGTTTCATTATTTAATGATGGGGGGTGTCAGACATTAAGAATGGTATTCAGTTACTAAATACTAAAAGGACACATGGAGACACACACAAAAACTTCCTAGTAATTCTTAGCACTCAGGACCTGAGAGTCTCAGTTCAGTCCTGCTGAGCACGGCCTCAGAAACAACCAAAAGCTGCCCTTGGCACCCAAGCCCTCCAGAACTTCAGTGTCAGGACCATAGATTACACATTTAAAAATGATTAAATATTTTAAAAAGCTCAACAAAATCTTTACAACGGGTAACGGAATTACTCGAAGAATCACTATCCAAATAATAGTTATCTAATAAAAATTCTAAATCTAGCCAAAATGTAGGTCTCAAAAGGAACAAATTAATCCAAAAGAAACATACGAAGCTGGTATTACAAAAATACCAATCTTTAGATGTTAATTGGGATAGAATTCCTGAATTATTTCATTATGGATAAAAGAAGAGTGACACCCACTGACCCAGGTGAGAGAATTGAGAGGACAGAGGGAGCAGCAGCCAACCTCCTCCTCCCTGATGTGGCTCTGCTGCTTGACACGTGCTGCTTTGTCACTCACTGCCCATGATGAACACAGGCCATGGCTTTATGTGACAGATGTGTGACAGTACATTTTATGTGCATATATGTAATATACACTCACACACATATTTTGGACTCTAAGTTACTATAAAGTTTATATACCATAAATAAAAATATGATATATATTACTTCTCAAAATTTTAGAAGAAATTTCAATACAGAATAAAAATGAAAGAAAACACAAATCCTAGGCTGCTCTGGCTGAAGCCAAGTAGGATTAACATGCCCTTCCTTCCTGCAGTGGCCGATGAGACAGGAGACAGACAGCACTCCAGGGAAGGGGCGGAAGCCACTGCTCCCAGGACATCCTGGTTATTTTGCAAAGGTCAATCACAAAACGTTTTCCCCCCACTATATAGGCTCATATGAAAAATTTTATAATAATGTAACTGAGTATAAAGTTAAAAAGTAAGATTTCCTCTCCTTTAAAAATAATTAATAAAATAAAATCACTATGCTATATATAAAACCACATTATTTTGAACCTCATAATCTTAATTTGATACATGGAAAAGTTATTATTTTCCTTAAAGTGCCTAACTTTTAAAGACTTAATTTTGTCCATATAAATCTTATTCAAAATATATAAGGAGAATGGATAGTCGTAGGTAGAAGTATTATTTTTCCATATCAAATATGTATCTTCTACCTGACTGACCAATTTAAATATTCTGCCCAAGAATCCTAACTCTTCCACAGAATATTCAGATAGAGAAACATGCAAATAGAACTGATCTGTTATGATAACATCTATAAGGTAAACGCTGATGGAGTGATCTGATTTTGTGTTAGATAACCTTTTCCTCTCTGTGTTCCAAACATCTCCCCATTTATGGAAGGACTACTTTAATCCATGCAGTTGATATTAGCAAAATACAGATAACATGTTCTTTTCTGTAAAGATCATGATTAAATCTAAATTCAATAAATAAACTCTGAATAATTTGAAATCCTATCAAATATTTTATACTTTAAGTCTCAGTCTTTCTTCTTTTCTAGTACATCCTTGGGCTCCTGCACGGTAGGGGCTGGAGAACCTCCCCCGCCTGGCTCCTGCTGTTCTCTGCTGTCTTCTATCTGCTCTTGGCTTTCCATTTCACTTTTAGACACTTCGTATCGCTCTTCTATATAACCTCCATCAGTGTCAGCGGTGTAGATCCCATAGCACATGATGCTGATGACACCCAGTGGCAGCCCAAAGAGAAAGCAGCCCATAAGTGGTGAGCTCTTGAAGATAGACTGTGGAAAGATAATTAAAACTCAGTTGCCTTCAGATGTGATTCTGATATAAAAAACATGAAAAAATTAAAAAACACTACAGAGTTATTATTGTTGCTATTCAACATTTTTTTAGTTCCCATGAACACTGAGCATTAACTACCATGTTAAAAACACTGTAAGAGATACAATTCTATATCCATGTGCACAGGGTGTGTGTGTGTGTGTGTGTGTGTGTGTGTGTGTTTCTGAAGCTATTGGCAGATTACTTTTACTTTTCTGGGGGCTTAAGAGATACCATATAAAAAGAAAGAAATCAGTAAGTTATGGCTTTACTGCTAAACAGATTAGTAAGAAATGTTAAAAATGCCATGTGAAGAGAATATGTATACACTTTCTTCATGGTAAATAACCCAGCCTTATTCAGTAAGTTTTTTTTCCACTCCAATGTATTTTATGAGATGTTTGTAAGTCTTGAGAACAACATAGACAAGTTCAGAAGAGAGAAAGACCATTTCAGGTTAAAAAAACAGGAGAAGGTTTCACAAAATCAGTATATTTTTAGGGGAAAATTTAAGAATGAGTAGGAAAAGGCAGGACAAGGTACAGTGTGAGCATTAGCAACCAGCTCCAGGAAACCTTATGCAATATTCAGAAACCAATGAGGAAAATATTTTAGATGGACAGAGTATGTGCATCACTGGAAAAGGGAAGGAAAACAATCAAAACTGATTATTTTAGTAACACCAATTAGGTAGCGGTACACAGAATGGATTGGAGACCAGGTAAGAGGGAATATGGAAACCAGGTAAAAGAGAGAGCAGCAGGTAGAAATAATGTGAGGATGGTCTAATGCATGTTGGCGGCAATAGAACTATATTTAGGGCTCAAACAGACTTAAGAAGGTCTCTGCTGTTAGAGCTGAAGTGTGTGGGGGAGGAGGGGAGAGGGTGGTGAGTTCTGATACTATAGTTCTGAGCAAGAAGGTTCAGATCCAAGAAATGAAGAGGGAAAAAGGAAGAAAGACACTGGAAAACACTGAAGAATTAGAGAAATGGGGGAAGAGTGGGGGAGTAGTAATTATCATAGGAGCAAGGGAAAGGAAAATGCAAAGGAAGAGACGCTTTGAAGACATCCAGAGGAAATACATCAACAGATTTAATAATCAGTAGGTAATCAGTGAGACTGGGCAGTCATTTCATATAGTGAAAAAAAGTAGAAATTAGAATGGCAGAGATAGGTGAAGAAAGCTAAGAAAATACTTACTTAGAAAGTGCAATTATAAAAGGAAAAAGTATGATGGGGCAAATGTGACAAATTATTTGCTATTTTCGATATCATACATATAACAATAACTATGAATAAACATTAGAATGAACAAATGAAAGGAAACACTTTTGGGACAAATTTGACCCATCACATTTTAATTCTACATTTAAAGTCTGCTTTGTAAAGAAAGAAGGAAAGAACAAAAGAAAGAAGCAGGTGGTAAAGGAGGGAAGAAAGAGTAAGAACATCTGGAAATGATCCTAATGATTTATCGACTGGGGAAAGTATCAAAGTCACAGGACTGCTTAAAGCATTAAGATCCAAAATTTTACTTTAAGATCTAAAATTTTACAGGTTGAGAAAATAAAATTATTTAAGTCATACAATCAAGTTACTTGATTCTGAATTTCAGTAATTCACAAATTATACAGAAACAGAGAAACCTAATTTCTGCCTAATGAATGTTTTCTTAATTAAATATTGACTAGTTCATATCCTACAAAGTAAAGATATATCTAACCTACTCCTTTGAAATTCTGGATTTCACCATTGTTAGACATAAAGATAAAGAACCTATACTTTCTTAAATACCAACGACACTACATAAATGGTCATAACTTACCACAATCGTAGATTTGGCATCAAAGACTATTCTTTTCAATCTCTGCAAAATGCTATCACCTCCTTGGGCCTTCAATTCAATAAGAGAACAAAGTTAAATTGTTATACAAGTATGACTTTCATTTTCGTGTTATAATTGTAAGTCACAAAGTTGACTGCAAAATGTTACATATTCACACATCACCTGACACAGCCATGCCTTAAACATTTACTGTTTTTTTTTTCCTGTCCACATTTCCTCTGCCTTGTGTCTACACACCCTGACTCTTCCCTGAAGAATTCATTCTATTCTCTCCTATTCATAACTCATGTGGCTGGGTTGCAGCTGTCCCACCTCCTGAGTCCAGGCCTGCCTAACTTTGAACTTAGCTGGGATTGCTACAGCAGAGCTGTTGCAGGATGCCTTTGCTGTGGTGTTGGGAGTCGCCCTAGGGATGAAGCTCAGCAAGAATCGATGAAGGCTTAGAGAGAATTCCTGAAGGCAATCAATCCAGTCCCAGCACAAGGCACCCTTGAAGTGTGGTTCACTCTGAATTCCCAAGCTGTGGGGACCCGTCTAATCTCTTGGCTACTGAGCAGCTTGAGCCAGCTCTCACTAACTTCCAGAGAGAGGGGCTCTCACTCAAACAGACGAGTTTCATCTGAATCAAAACACTATTTTTGCAAATATAAAATTCCCGCTATGTGATTAAGAGTATATTTCTAACTTCTTGACTTTGATCCAAGGTAGACATGTTTGTCAGTCTTTTCAAATAAAGTTTGGGTAAAGCTGTAAACAAAAGTCTCACAAAATAGTAACTAAACCTTACAAAAGCAATGAGAAATCTACTTTCTTTTAGTCTACTGAATTAAGATGTGTGCTAGTTACAATCTTTGACTGTGACCTTAGGGGAATAGTATGACTTCTTTTTTTTTTTTTTGTGGTACCTTCTACCTCGGAGCCACACCCCCGGCCCTATTTTTTATCCTTTATTTTGAAACTGGGTCTCACGAAGTTGCAGAGGGCCTCGCTAAGTAGCTGAGGCTGGACGCAAACCCAGATTCTCTGGTCTCCACCTCCCAAGTACTGGGATTACAAGCGTGCGCCACCACGCCCGGCTTAGCATGATTTCTTAATATGGGTTGCAACTCACTTTGAAAAACAATGCAGTAAGATTTATGGAAAAAAATTAAAAAACTAAGGCTATCTAGTCACTTATTTCTGAGAAGTATTTTATTGGATATTTGGAACTATTTACTGGGACTCTGATTTTCAATACACTTCCTTATCTCTTAAGAAATTATGGCTGCCTTAGAAGATTTTCTTAGACAATTCATCTTAATAACTTAATTCATTTGTCCTTTTGGATCAAGAAAGGTATTAAGAGTCAGAAAAGTTCACTTTAGGAATTATCCCACAATGCAGGCCTCGTAGCATCCCTAGACCAACCTCAAATGCCACTACCACCTCCCCAATCACTGTGACAACCAAAAATGCCCTCCAAAAAACCCCTAAAGGGACATTTCCAAGTATGAGCAACGTTTGCCATACAAGAACCTTCCATGTCTGAAACAACATGACTCTACCTATGACAGGAGAGAGGCAATGTATGGAAACCCGTTCTCTCCCCTCTCTGGGTGACAGCCTACTATTCTTTTCAGAATCTGAAGTAAAGAAACAACTAGTTTCCCCTCCATCTCATTCCCAGCATCCCTCTGAAAAGGAACTCAACTACTTACTTCCACTGTGCCATCCAAAATGTTATTAATGAACTGGACCATGTCTTCAGCATCTGTAACCTCTCTATCTAGCAAAAAGTATTGTTGGTTTGATGTATTCAGTACAACTACAGTTGGGACTGTCAATTCACTGAGAATATAAAAACAAATCAAACTATACATTAAACACAGAGATAACAAATATTCTGGCAATTATTTTTATCTCCATAACTATGATTATAGAAAGAAGGAGCTATATTATAGGCTTGACTTCCTTTGCCTACAAGAAGGAAAAATTCAAAATTTGCATTGATTTTAAAATTAGTCAAGTTAAAGTTATATGAAAAACATTCTTAATATATACTAGCTAGTTGAGTAATCACCATTAAAGTTAAGGATAAAAATTACAATGTATGAAGTATCAGTTTCCTGCCTTGATTATTCCTTGTCACAAATCTACTTCCAACACCATCATTGTTCATCACAAACAACCTCACCTCAGCTACATGGTACTCAGTAATTAGACAAGTAAGAGCCTGGTATCTAGACTTTCACTGCTTGTGTTTAAATCTGGGATTTTCTTTTATAGTTGTGCAGGATGTTAGGTAAGTAATGTAGCTTCATACACGTAACAGGGGGGTGGTACCTATCTTGCTACACAAGTTACATGAGCAAAATCAAGCTAACCATTCAGCATAGCACCATGTACAGAATACATGCCCAATAAACATTACTGCAAATTCTCTGGATTCCCTCTGTCATAATATATAGCGCACTCTGCCTGACAATAGCAGAGTACGTATATTTTCAGGTACACTTGGAAGACTAACTGAGACAGATCATATCCTGGGACATAAAAACCCACTCAAACCTAACAATTTAAATTCAGCATGTTCTGACTGTAATCTCAGGTCAAATTTTCTACTACCTCACAGCTGAGGTTAGAGTATAACAACCCTCATAAGGATAACGATCATCTCTGACACTCTGAGTATCATCTTGGATGAAGGAACTGCATTCTGGACCAACTGCTTTGGATGCTGCAGATGATGTTTTACCACATCACTATATTGTGAAGGACATAAGAAACGTGTCACGGTCCCTGCACATATATGGGAAAAACCTATTAAAAATGTCCTTTTATTACAGAGTGTATCCTTTATGAGATTATATAGAATACCAATTTCTCCTAGATTTATATGTGGTCAAAAGTACCCCTCCTATAAGCAACAGTTATCCATGGGCAATGGGAGAAGCATCACCAACTGTTTTTCCACATCGAGTATTAAAAATTAAGGGTCAGATCTTTAATAATTATATAGGGGCTTTGATTTTCCTTTGTCTTCGCTTTATTGTATACTAGATCTGGTACTCTATGTATCTTTTGGCAAATGCTCTCAAATTCTTATTAGAACAAGAGGGGTAATATCAATCGTTATATCATAAACGTAGCAGATGAAATTATTTTAAAACTACATATTTTCCTTTGTAGTTATTTTAGTCTATTAAAATATATTATTCTAGAATAGCAGTTCATGAATGCTAAAAATGTTCTATGTAGTGGATATAATTCCTATTAAACTGCATTTCTAACGTTATATTAAGCTAAAACTACAATATTTGCAAGTTTCTGAAAAATGTATTTTCAGAATACTATAAATTATAACAATGAATTGGGAATAATTCCTTTTAGCATAGAACAATATTAAAACTCAGTAAGTTTCAAATACAGAATTTAGAAATGAATGTAAAATATTTAATGGGCAAATGTCTGCATAAGAATATCAACAGTTTGCTTTCATCAGCTCTCTAACCTTTCTACCCAATCTCTCAGAAACAAAATAAAAATTGTTAAGATCTGATAGCAAAACACAGAACACTTTACTCACTCCATCAGCAAGGTATTTATATAGTCATTTCCATCCATGTGGCCAAACTGAAAATCCCTAGCAAACAACAAAATTGTTATATATTAAAACTTTTAAAAAGGTAAACAAACCATACAACAAATTGAACTTTAGGGCTCAATAAGCACATAAACTAAACATTTAACACATAAATCACAGTCAATATATATATAACAATGCAAATTCCAATGGCTTTTGAGATACAAACATACATGAGTAGTAGTAGTAATTTCTAAGACATCTCTATTTCATTTACACATGTTTAAAATGCATGGAGCTAAAAGCTTTTCTAACAGAAATATGTTTAAAAAATTTAAAAACATTTACACTAAAACAGAAATACTCAGAAGACACCACCCACGATATACTATGAGAACTACAATGACCTTCATTAAAAGATTTGGAGTAAGATGATAAAAATCATATAATATTATACATTAATATTACTGTGTTTTATGACTGAAACTTATAGAATGATTTAGCATCAGCAAACATATTTATTTTTAATGCTATTCTTATATTCAGCTATTATTTGAGTTATCATTACAATCATCTATCTCTGACTTTTGATTGCTCATTTAACATGATCTCAAATTTATGAATATATTATTTCCTTTCCATAAAATTTGTCTCAAATCCTATCAGGAAGCAGGAATGATACAAACTATAAATCAAACAGTGAGGTTTTTTCCCCTAAGCTGTAGGACATACCATCAATGAATTTCAAGATCCAGATAATTCATGCTGAAATGTGACATGCTATTGTTATTCACTTCAGAACTCAGTTCGCCTTGGAAAGTCTGAAAACCCAGACTGAGCATCCCTGATCTGAAATATTTGTGACCAGAGTGTTTCAGATTTTTTTTGAACATATGTATATACATAATAAGGTATTGTGGGGACAGGATCCCAATCTAAACACAAAATTTATGTATTAGATAAACCTTATACACACAGCTTGAAGGTGATTTCATGCAATGCTTTAAGTGCACCTGCATTTTGACTGCTACCCCTCACATGAGGTCAGGTGTGGAATTTTCAATTTGTATTTTCAGATTAGCAATGCTCAACCTACATGACTACTTTTGCTTTACTGTATTATAACACATAACAAAGATAAAGCAATCTTCCATAATGTAAGCACGTACCTGTGAAAATGGTCTCTGTAATCTCTAGCAACTTCCTGGATAATTGACTTTAATCTGTAGAAGAACAAACATATAAATATTTCAATTCTTCACTTGGAAAATATGTTATAATTGTTCAATTATATCTGCTGCCTTATCTAAGTACTCCAGGAAAGTAAGATACCAGCATATCAAGTTTATCTAGAGCCATGTACAGTCTGAGTTGGACCACATTTGAAGCTTAAAACTATTTCAAGGCAACTATACCTGGTATGTTCAATTGATGTATTTTTCTCATCAATAACTGCAATAGCCACAAGCTTTCCTGAAATTAAGAATGACATATCTAAATTCAATAGCCCTTATTATATGAACTTTTCAACTATCTCTTTTATTGTGAACAGGGAATTATAACAAAAAATGTTTCTAGAATTTAATTCCAATCATCCTACAGGTCATGCTTAATTAAATCAACACATTATAGTAAATATGCATTTGACTCAGTATAGTAAATCAGTGAATTAGCCACCTGTAAGCGATAAGTTCTCTTCTCCCTCCCACTCCCACAATGTAAAAAACAGTAAATCCATAATAATGTATATACTCAAATTTTTTTTTCACACCACCCTCAAACTAAGATAAAACTATAAGGAATAAATTGATAAAAGTTTACTAAGAATTATTGAACTATAGAAAAATGGTACATAACAGTGAAGATGATTTTTACATGGCCTCTTTGCTAGAAATTATATACAGGAATAAATTGCCTCACATTTCCTTAACCGTAATCAGAACATAAATCAGAAGCTCTAGGAAGGCAGCGGGATGTACTACCCAGAACAGTGGAGCTGGGGTCAGAAAGCCGGACCCTGACACCATGCTCTGGGTAGGGTGCCAAGCCCGGGGAGAACCACAGTGAACCCCAGCTCTATGAGCTGTGTAGCTGAACCTCAGGAACTTCAATTTATTTGGAGAAATTAATACCTATTTTATAGAGTTATTAGGAGAGTTAGGATTATACACAGAAAAATATTGGTAAACTATCTGGCTCAGAGCCAGTATGTAAAAGTAGGGTTAAGTCAACAATCTCTCAGTAATATCCCCGCCCCGTACTGTAATGCTTCTTCCTCTCATTCCATCCTGCTTAAACACATCTCCAAACTCAACACAATCCCCACTATTTTAACCCTTTGCTGAAAATATTAGTTTACAATGATTATTTCCCTTCTGAAATATTCACTTATTATGTGTTTGGTTTTTATTGTGTGCTTCTCTAATTTTCAAATGGCCCACAAGTTTTTGTTTTTCTAGAATGCCTACAACATGCAGAACATCTTCTTGTGGTTGAATAGAATCCCAAGAAACACAGGCAATTTTTCTCATATTAATTTGATAGTTAGTGAGTGCCAACCAACGTGCAGTACACTGAGCTGGTTAGAAAAGACTGGTGAGCAGATGCAGACAGCTCTGCACTGTGGAAGCACAGGCTGGTGAGGGAGGGACACTCCTGTGAGACTCACGTCCAGTTAAAACTGAGAAGCGCTCTGGAGCAAAGAAATATGCTGCTACAGGAGTGAATTACAGAAATGTACTGAGGGGGGTCAGTAAAAAGTTTCCTAAGGAAGCAATATTTGGTCCAAGTTTGACAGATGAAAATGAATTAACTACACATTTCCAGGCAAAGCAAAACAAAAGTGAAAAGGTGTTTTGGTGCAAACGGTAGAGCCACGTCAAGAAGCCAGAAGGTCAGGGTAGCTGGAGAAGGGAGAGTGCCGGACGGGCTAGAGAGAAACGGGGCTGGAGACGTAGGCAGGGGCACAGCAAGCAAGGATCTATTGCCACGAAACTGCTGAGAAGTCACTCTGAGTGAAGCCAGTGTCTGGGGGCCACCGTGGCGCCAGTGTGCGGGCACAGGAGGCCAAGGAACAAGGCAGTCACGGCCCATGCCTGACAGGGCAGCTGTGTTGGATACACACAAGTACTGCCACACCTAACTCCCGGGTTCACATTATCGTGGGAAAACTAATCGTCTGATTGGAAACTAGTATATGCATGCATTTTCCCTTTTTCACCTTTGAAGAAATCAGAAAGTACATCAAGTAAATCCACAATCTTTGACAGCAGCCCTGGCAACTTCCACTAGGAAGCTCACATCCTGGTCACGACACAGAAGCAGGCTCAGGAACCCCAACAGATGCCACACTGAGACAGAGTTCTAAGTAATCAGAGAACATGAAAGAACATTCCTAACTTGCATTCACTATCAGATTCAATCTGAAGAGGAAACCCCATGCCTGTGACTTCACATACAAAACCCGGAGCCTGAAGAGCTCCCACCTCTTCTTACTCTAAAACTCCACCTCCATCATGCTTAGTACTTAAAGTAAATGAGACAAACATGGCAACAATAACCGTGATTTCTCATGCCGAATTTGTTGTAAATGTACAAAGCACTTCCTCCTAAATCTTAGCTTCTTGTAACTTCTGTAGTTTGCATCTATGAAACCATGTGGTTTGCTTCTTATGGCGGATCCACACCCCAGCCTTATTTTATTTTTTATTTTGAAACAGGGTCTTGCTAAGTTGCTGAGCGTCTCACTAAATTGCTAAACCTGGCCTGGAACCTGCAATCCTCCTGGTGCAGTCTCCCAAGTACTGGGATTACAAGCATGTGCCACTGTACCTGGCTGTTATTTTCAATCACATAATTAAAAAAAAAAAAACTAACAACTTGATTCATTCTTCCGCCTTCACAAGTAAAAGCAGCCTTATAAGGTTGTGGTCAGTTTTACCTCAACTCCTATTTCAAGACCAGCCTCCTGGGTATAGCCTCTCAGTAGGTTATCTTCTCAATTCCCTTATGCAGGCTGTCTTCCCTGTCACCATCGGTTCTACTAGAAACCCTCTGGCTGATCCTTCACCCACATACAAAGGCATACTCTTTGGTAATAACAGTCTCCAGTCGCATTAAGCAGAACTAGCATTCAGGTCTACTTTAAATATGAAATAGAGCTTAAGACCCATTTCCTACAGAAACGGATTTAAGTAACCAATTAAAGGAAAATTCTGTAGAGTAATGGGGAGTTGTACTCTTGTTTGTTACCCGTGTCTCCAAGTTCATACAAGAGGAAGCCATCCATGGTAAGATAGTTCTGGAACCTCTCCCTGTTGATCCATGCTGACAGGTCACCATCTTCATACTCTTTAAAACAAAACAAAGTGAACAAATTATTGTATAAACTTAAGTTTAAGACGGTTATAATGTTTGTTTCTGGCAATACGTATAAAAATCCTGACACAGGATTATAACCTTCAATCCATACATTTTATTTTTAGGAATTTATTCTAGGCAAGCAATCAGATGTACATAGGGTTTAATGCACAAAGCAATTATTCACTATAGCATCATTAAAAATAGCAAAAATATAATTTGAAATGAAGGAAATAACTGATATGCCCTAAACCAAAATAAATGGATTTTGGTAGAGAGCATTCCTTCATTCTAATATCATTAAAAATAGCAAAATACAATTTAAAATAAAGGAAATAACTGAAATGCCATAAATAAAAAATAGATTTTGGTACATGTTGGGAAAGATGATTTATAAATTTTAAAAAATTATAATAAACTGCAATAAAAATCAACATGATAATATCACTGTAACTCAAGTGATATTATCAACTTGATAATATCACTGTGATAGAATGAAAGCATATTCTCCTCATTGGCTATCCTGGACTGATGGTTTTATCTGCATGATGGCACTGTGGGAAATTTTTGTAACAATTTCTTTGCTCTTTTCTATTTTATGACTTTTTTCTTATTGCACAAATTTCTCTCATAAGTACGACTTAAACACACACATAAAACCATAGTACATTAGCTTTTTTCAACATCAAATACTTTCTCTGCTAAGTGGAAAGAAAAGATAGTATCTAAGAAAAATATTATATCCTGATTAGATATATAATTCTGAAGTAATTTTGAAATATTACAGTTGTATAAAAAGAAACCAATGTAAAGTAAATGTCTTTAGAAGCCTACCAATATGTCTGGCTGAAGACTGGATTATATTGATATCTTGAAAGGTGTGCTTTTTCTGTCACTTGCATTGCTAAACAAAACATTTTCAAGTTATCAAACCTATAAAATAAGTAATATAATGCAAATCTGAAAGTATTTATGGATTTGGGCTTAAAATTAGAAAAGTAAACCTACAACTAGAAGTCATTTACTGGGCCACAATCTTCACTCCAGGTCAAAGAAATTTTCTAAAGTTTGGACAAAGTGATAAACTTGAAACTCATTAGAAAATAAACCATCCTCCTGAGCCCTTATTCCAGTACTTCCAAACCTAGTAGCAACAATTATCAAAATAAACTTTCAAAGCAAAGCCCTGGTCTATCTAAAAGCTTCAGGCAGGCTCTAAACGCTGTCTATTCCACCTTGGGAAAGCTTGGTCCTCATATTACCTGTAGAGATTCTACATATTACTCGTCTCAAGCACAGGAGAACACATCTGAAACACGGAGAGATGAGAAGAGGTACATTCTAAGGCAGGCTCAAAGAATACATTTAAAGCTAAACCTGTAGGGTCAGTTTTTTCTTCTTCCCTCCAAAAAGGAACAAAGTTGTTCTTGAGTTGTTAAGAAAACTCATGAAAGGAAGAGAATAAGAGATCTGAATGATGAACATACCACTGACTAAGTATTTTAACTTGGGGGGAAAAAATCTCTTTATTCATGTTTTGTCACTCCTTATAATTATATAAGGAGTATTGTAATAAAAAAGTGGTGATGTGGATATGAATTACCTCCCTTCTCATATTTTTATATATGCAAGTTCCTCTTAAACTCCTTTTTAAGCCTGATGACTAATACAGACATTCAATAAACACCCAATGAATTAATGACTGAATGAGCATATGAATTAACCCACTATTTAATTACACAATGCCTCCTTAGCTAACATTATCAGTTTGCCTTTGTAATCTTAGGACATTGATCTACTTATCACATTATCTCCCTCACAGATTACTCTTGAGGATAAAACAACAATGTCAAGATAGACAGTCCACTTTCTTAATACTTCTATAGCAAGAAATTATATTCAGTTCTCACATTTACTTAAAAGATAATGCCGATTAAAAATGCCTAGTTTTCACATGCATGTCAAAATCAATAAAAGGCTCCTTTTACTAAAACAAAACGTTCTTTTTGTTGGATATTCTTCTGTTCATTTGAATTAAGTAATTCAAAGCCTACTGCTCTCCACTAGTGCTCGTTTCCTATTATATAGAATTCAGCAGGAAAAATAACCACACTCTAGAATGTTCCTGCAATGAATGGAATGTTCCCTATCTGTGCTCTTCAACATATCCGCATAAGTCATCTAAGGCCACTGGCTAATGAGAATGAGAAACTACATTTTTTATTTATTAAACTGTAACTCAGAATGTAACTAAAACGCTGCCAGGTGTGACTGCATCCACGTTCACTTCTGAGTGGCTGTGCCGCTTCCAACAGATGTCAAGTTCTACTGTTTCCCCAGACATTTAAAATATCTCCCAGCATCCCAGTGAGTTTGTGGCAGTGCCCTGGAATATCTCATCACAGTTTGGAAACCATGAGAGCGGGTATTTGATGATATCAGGGAATTATTATCTTAGATGTTATAACAGCATGTGGTTATCTAAAACATGAAGTCCACATTTTTGAAGTCAGTTCAATGAAGAAGCACATGGGGATGAAACACCACTGCGGTTTGCTTTAAGATACTTCAACAAAGCCGGGCGTGGTGGCGCACACTTGTAATCCTAGTACTTTGGGAGGCGGAGACTGGAGGATCCGGGTTCATGGCCAGTTTCAGCTCTCTTTCTCTCTCTCTCTCTCTCTCTCTACTTAATGAGGCCCTCCGCAACTTCGTGAGACCCAGTTTCAAAATAAAGTATAAAAAAATAGGGCCGGGGGTGTAGTGCAAAGGTAGAACACCACTGCGTTCAATCCCCGGTACCGCAAAAAAAAAAAAAAGATACTTCAACAAAGAAAATCAGACCTGAACCAAAGGTGGTTAAATCTTAGTACCTGTTAACCTTGGTGATGGATATATTGGATTAAATTGTATCGTTTACTTTATAATTTATATTTGATATCAAAATAAATTTCAAACAGATCAAGTATGCGTTTCAATGAGGTGGTTTCACTGACAAGGAGAGATGCAGCAAGGGAAGGACATAAGGGGGCTTTAACTACTGAAAAGGTTTTATTTTTATTTCTTCATCTTTTTGTGTGTCTGAAAATTTATATATATTTTTTAAATCAATTCTGAATATCTTAAAGTATTGTATAGAAGTTGCATCTGGTTTACGTCTCAAAAAGGCAAATTATTGACAAAATACACTGTAGGCAAAACTCAGAATGAAAGAACAGTAGATGGAAAAGATAAAGGTGAAGGATAAAAATGTCTTTAAACTTAAGGGAACTATTAGCAGCAACTATAAGTAGCATCTACACAATCTTTTTATCAAATCTCTTATAACAGACATAGCATTTAATTTAAAAATGTTTTATATGAGATAAAACTTTGGAACTCACCATCATAAACAAAGTAAGTTTCATCTTTGAAAACAAGCACAGCAGGCATCTCTTTCAGCGTTACATACTACAAAATATCAGAAATTTAACTTTTATCAACTAAAAATTTTATTAGTATTTATGATTTCAAAGTACTGAAAGATACCAGAGAACACAAACACACACACACACACCCAACGAGAACAAAAGAAGCTCACCAGGTGCTGTGCACATGTATGTCCCATCACTCTGAACTACATTATGATGTGAAACTACAATGTACCAATAAAAGTATATTAAAAAAAAAACAAAAAAAGAACAAAAGAAAAATAAAACCTTCCGAACAGTTAAAAGTACTAGTCAATCCCAAGCTCATCCAAAGATTGGGTCTGAATGTTTTCTTACATTTCCAGGAGTGTCCCATTGGCCATGGTAGAAACCACAGTATTCTCATTACACCTATCGGATTATACCTATCGGAATCTGCTTCCTTCTCCATGAAACAAGGACACTGAGACCACCTCTCTCACAGAATCGTGTATGTGTTATATTACAAAAGGAAGTGAAGGGACATTTAAACTGTAAACTATTTTATAAATAACTTACAGTGGTCTGAATAATATGGAATTCATTCAGAAGTGTGCTGAGCTGGGCATGGTGGTGCACGCTTGTAATACCAGTACTTGGGAGGCTGAGACAGGAGGATCAGGTTTGTGGCCAGCCTCAGCTACTTAGTGAGGCCCTCTGCAACTTAGTGAGACCCTGTTTCAAAAAATAAAGAATAAAAAATAGGGCTGGGGGTGTAGCTCGGAGGTAGAATGCCCCTGGGTTCGATCCCCGGTACCAAAAAAAAAAGGAGGATTCTGAAGTCAGAAACTGTCACAGTTCACTCCTGTGTTCTCTTACTGGACCCTCATGGAGGTTTCGTAAAGCCTAGTTGTGAAGGTAATGAAACTCTGCACGGCAAAACACTAGTATTAATATTCAAAATATGGATGGACGATAAAATTATGAACTTTGCCCTTTTTCTGTAGATAAACATCTACATATGCATTTCAGGAGACATCAAGCCTATATTCTAGGTAAGTTTGTAACCTTAAATCAAAACATTTAAGCATGAAAACACTTAATATAATAAAAAGTATAATATGACTTTGTGAAATAAAAATACTTCAACTTTTTTATAACTTCTACAGATGTTAGATTTTTTAAAAAGGGATTTCTTTCATGTCTTCTCTTGAGTTACTGTCAAATTTCTCAGGTCCCCTGCTCAGTAAAAATTCCCTAAAGCTTAGTCTGTATCTGTGGTGTCCACTTTTTTGCCTGCCATTGCTCTCTCACATGGCGCCACGAGGTGTCTGTCCCCATTACTCCTCTCAGAATCAACCACTTCGTGTGGACAAGCATCATGGTTACCTTCCTCTTCTTCACCCTGATTACTTCATGAACACTGGACACAACTCGCCACTCCTTTTTTAAATACTGCTTTATCTTAGCTTCCCATTTATGTTGTTTTCCTACTTTATTGGCTTTTTCTCACTTTGCTGTCTTCAAATTCTTGGACTGCTTATTTCCTTCAAAAAATTGCATCCCATGTGTAAAAAGTTTATTCATGCAGCCATGACTCAACACTAGACCTCTCTACACACAGATTATTTGAAGCTTGCACTTGGATGCCTAATAAGCTGCAGCTCATCAAGTTAAAGTGAACAACTCACAGCTCTCGATGCCTCCTCCACTTCCAACCTGTTCCTTCCGCAATATTCCTCAAGCTCATAAACACCACCATCTATCCAGGTGTTCACACCAAAACCTTAGGGGTCATCCTCAGTTCATTCTTTTCTTCCACGTCATCAACCTCTGACAATTCTATCTCCTAAACACAACTCCTCTTTCACTTCCCCCGTTCTCTAACTAACTGACATGGCCAAAATCCCCAGAGATTTCTGCAAAACTTCGACCAGTCTCCGTGGTTGAGATCTCCCCAATTCATTCATATTTTGAGATCTCCCCAATTCATTCTGCATGTAACACAGCAATGCCCTTAACATTAGACCATGTTCCTCATCAACTTCAATGTGTTCCTCATCAACTTCAAATGCGTCATCGTTGCATTTGCTGCCTCGCCTGAGGAGACCTACAGTGGCCTCTGCCTATCTCCCATCTCCTCTCTCACTGCACTACAGTCACACCTGCCTGTTGTTTCTGTTCCTCAAATATGACAAGTGTGTTTCCATCTTGGGCATTTGTATTATCTGTTTCCTGTTTCTGATATACTCTATCCAATGGCCCTTGCAGAGCTCTTTCAAATCATAAGTCCCAAATCATCTATTTTCTTACACTCTCAGCCCTTTTTATTTTTTGTTTTAAAACAGGGTCTCAACAGGTTGCTGAGTCTTGGTAGGTTGTTGGGGATGTCCTGGAACCTGTAATCCCCTTTGCCTCAGCCTCCCAAGCACTGGGATTACAAGTGAGCACCACCATGCCCAGCTCAGAAAGACATTTCTTAATCAGCAAGTTTAGAACAACCATCCCCCTCCTGTACATCCCAACTATCACAGTGCACCTTTATTTTTTAAAGCATTTATGGGATCCTATTTATGGATTGTTTACTGAGAACCACAATCACAGTCAGAGAACTCAATAGAAGACCTCATCTGCAACACACACACACACACCTACTACTACTTATAAACAACCAAAGAGTTTGAGGTTATCATTTGTCACCAGTATTAGTATTGTAAAAAGAAAACAAATCACTAATGCAATAATCCTTCAATTACATGAGTGGTGATATTTGCTTATTAATAAGCAGTCTGACACCAGCAATAGAGTTAACGGGTTTACTCTATCATCACAGTAAAGAACTACGATAGATAAAAATCAAGTAATAATTTAAATAATAAAATTGGGTCATTAAAATCCAATTTCATATATTACCTCAGGAACCACTTCTTCTGAGGCAGAATAGAAGTATGTATACACAATCAATTCTGAAGCAGCATCTATGTACTTCTCCTATGATGACAAACAAAAAAAGGCCATTTTAAAATATGAATTAAAGATCAAAATTCATTCCTCATTAAACAATCAGAGCTACCTTTTGTAGTTAGTATCAACACAATTTGCTTTCAAACATCCTTTTGGGGAAAAATAAAATACAAGTAAAAAAAAAAGTTGTTTCCAAGCAAAAGCCCATTATAACTAAGTACATATATCCAACTCCAAATAAAGTTAGTTCGTATTTCTTAATTTAAGTAAGATGAACAATTTTGAATAATGATGGTGATGATTATAGGGAAGATATATTTGTACACACACATACATATAAAATAAGGCCATGTCATTTTGCCTTTAAAAAGTTGACATTCACACGCAGTTTATAGCCTCAAAGGCTTAAAATGCTAAAAGCAATATAAGGTTTAAATAACCAGGTCAGTAATAGAAGAAACACTACGGAAAGCAACATGTACCTACATTTTTATTAACTTGTTTTAGAACAGCAAACACCATATAAGGTGTTTATATACCTTTATATAACACTATACCTTTATATAACACCATAGAAGGTATATATAAAATACTTATATATATATAATCTTTTGACTAAAATATTTCCCAGAAAAGTAGAGTAAGTTTTGAGGTTTTGGTGAATTCTTGACTATACAGAGAATTAAACTATAATAGTATGTCTACTTTTGTCGATTAAAAAATTATTTCATACTTTCAAAGGTGATTCTCCACCTATATAAACATAAAATACACGATGTCTCTTCTGTACATGTTCGAACATCTGCTGACTTGGAAGTGGCCGAATTAGAGCCCTGTTTGAAAACAAACAAATAAACATGAACTAAAGACAGAACATAATTTACTCCCATTTATATGATGTCTGATCATACACAGGATTATAAATTTTAATAATGTATTAACTGCATTTTAAGTGTTATCACCAAATCCACATAAACCCAATAAAACTCCAGCTATGAATACTCTTATATCAGTATATTAACAATTTACGTAGTTCCTACAATTTAATCTATCAGTTCCAAAGTAAATTTCAAATAAATCCCCTCAGAGAATATCATCATTGCCAATATTTTGACACTTACAGAACTATCATCCATTACTACAGTCCTCAGCTAAAAACAAAATGATTCACATGAGAATTTATTTTCCCCTTTCAAAAGAACATTCACAAAACACACTGTGAAATACTATCCCTGGAGTATACAATGCTTAAAATTTTAATCTTATATAGTTTCTAAGTAACCTGTGGCGTTTAAAACCAAAAAAGTTTCAAAAACAGGTTATGAATTATTTTGATAAAAATAATATAGAAAATAATAGTCATAATAGTGTATAAGAACCTCTACAAAGGGAAAAGAGAACTCTACAAAGGGAACCTCAAAAAGAGAAAATAGAACTCTATAAAGAATGTTATTATACAAGCATTTTTCAAAAACAAATAGACAAATGAATTACATCAAAGGTTATTATAAAACATATCACTAATAAAATATCATTAAATAACTACAAGAGGAGGCAGTGTTCTCTAAAATGTAGTATATATTATCGGATTTTCACCCTACAGAATTTGTGACATAAAAAGCAGTTTATGAAGGAAGTCTCTCCCAACGCAGGGCTGCTCAGCTGCCTTGCATCACGCTTAGTAATTACCCAGCAAGTGATGCAACACCAGAACTGACTCTTGAAATGCCGTTTGCAATCGAGTCACCCCAAGTTACATCAGGAGAATCCCTTCTTGAGCTTAAACCAAGTGCACTAAACGCTGTCTCAACACAGACTGATATAACCCATGAAGGAGTAAAGTCCACTACACAAGCACTCCCCTAATATGGACTTCTCAATTTTATTTAATCACAAAGCAAAAAAGAAAATTAAACGTGACGAAAAAGAAAATACAGTAAAAATTGTATTAGTAAGCATCTCAAACTCTAATATACAAAGATCACTTCCAAGTCTACAAATTTTCTCAAATAAATTGTGATATCATACCACATAAATCCACCCTGTTTTAATAGTTATCAGTATCCTGTCAAGCTCAAAAAACAGTACCTATTCTCTAATGCCAATATAGATTATCTTGATAAATGGTTTCTTTAAGAAGTTCCACATAATCACATTAAATAAGTACTGTTTTCTTTATACCTCAAGAAGATACTGATTTCTTAAAAAAAATTACATTCAAACCAAAGGGAAATGTTTTTTGAAGAATTTGCTTCCTCACCAGTAAAATCTCAGAAATCTGTAATTCAAATACATCTTTGGGTTTTAACTATGACCCTTTATTAGCAAAACATGCAAGAAACCCTCATAGCTAGCATAAAGCAGTATATGCTAATAAGGAAAATTATTTTGGCTATATCTAAAAAGCATTTTTCAGCATCACAGGCTAGGAATGAAAGTTGAAGTCTATCAGAAAAACAATATCCTAGGGTCTCTCTTAAAACTCTAAAATTAGGTAACAAGCCATATAAACTGACTTAAGTCAGGCACTACAGAAGCAAAATTATAAAAATAAAAATCAAGATTCACAAAGTTAAGAGCTGGGAGTGGTGGCACACACTTGTAATCCCAGTACTTGGGAGGCTGAGGGTTCGTGGCCAGCCTCAGCTACTTAGTGAGGCCCTCCGCAACTTAATGAGACCCTGTGTCAAAATAAAGAATAAAAAATGGGGCTGGGGATGTAGCTCGGAGGTAGAATGCCCCTGTGCTCAATCCCCAGGACCACAAAAAAAAAAAAAAGGTTCACAAAGTTGCTAGAGTGGACCCTCTTATCCATAGTTTTGCTTGGCTGTGTCCACCATGGTCCAAAAATGTTAAATGAGAAATTCCACAATAAACAATTTGTAAGTTTTCAATAATGGACCATTCTGAGTAGTGTGATGAAATCTCACACAGTCCCACTCCATCCTGGTCAGGGGATGTGAATCATTCCCTTGTCCTGCATATGCATGCGAGAGACTACCTGCCTAGCAGTCGCTCAGTAGCCCTGTCAGTTATCAGATGGATTCTGGAGTTCCACAGTTCTTGTGCTCAAGTAACCCTAATTTTACTAGCCAATGGCTCCAAAATGCAAAAGTAACGATGCTGGATATGTGGAGACCAAAGAGAAGCCTTCAGGTGTTTCCAAGTGAAGAGGTGAAGGTACAATGTGATATTTTGAGAAAAAAGGATACCACATTCACATAATTTTTATAACAATTACTGTTATAATTGTTGTACTTTATTATTAGTTACTGTTGTTAATCTCTTATTTTGGATAATTTATCACAGGCATATATCAATAGGAAAAAACAGTATATGAAGGATTTGGTACTATTTAGTTTCAAGCATCCAGTGGGATCTTAGTGTTTATCCCCCATGAAAAAGCAGGGACTGATGCAGAAGTCATCAAAATTTTGAAAATGGAAAAGATTTATTCTATACACAAGAAGAATTTAAGTGTGAGGTTAACGGATATGTAATAAAAACCACTGTCTCCATTGTTTCATTCCTTTCATTTTTGTTTTCTTTTTTGTGGCTCTGGGGATGGAACCCAAGGGTGTTCTACTTCTGAGCTACATACCCAGCCCTATTTTTTGTTGAAACAGTCTTGCTGAGTTGCTGAGGCTATCCTTAAACCTGTGATCCTCCTGTCTCAGCCTTCCAAGGGATTACAGGCATGTGCCATCATGCCCGCTTCCACTGTTTCTTTAAAGCATCTCTTTACAGATGCTACATAACCTTATCTTTTCTCATAAACAAATAAGAATACAAATAACAAATAAGAATAATATTTTATTTAGTCAAGGCCCTAAAATATGGTTTATTAAAATAGATCTGATTTTCAAATATTAGCATCACATAATAAGACCTTATCCCAGTAAGAACTTACCCTGACACTCTGTGAGCAAACTCAATAATATCATCTTTAGTTCGTGGTCCTCTGTAATTGTATGCCAAGTCCCCCTTTAATCTTAAAAAGAAAAAAAAAAAAAACAAAAGGATAATACTTGAATTAAACTATTTTATTATCTAATGTTAATCACTTTCTATTGTAGTATAAACTTATTTTACACAAAATAGTCAATGCAGAAGAGTTTTAGAAGTAGTGTTCTTTTATAAAATATAGTAAGCAATTGGCTTCTAAGAATCAGCAACTCGGCATATATTTAAAAATACTATTACATGAAATTATTTTATTCTGTATTTGACAGTTGCACTGTGTCTGTGCCTTCTGAAAAGTGAATAATCTACCCATTCGGGTCAAGAGCTTCAAAGCACTATAATTCTCACAATTTTCTCTGCCAAAAGGTAAATACAAGGACTGGGGATTGAGAGTATTTTAATAGAAGCAAAACAAATGTTAAGCAATACAACATCATAGTCACTTGACAGATGCTCCACCATCCATAACACATAAAGAACTCAGATAATTCTTCAAAAACCTGCCAATGAATTGTGTCTAACAAACTGAAATTATAAGAAAAATTAGGAAGAATAACAGAACACCTATAACTAAACAGAAAAAAAAATTTACTTAACACAAGAATAAAGGAGGCTTAGCAAACATTTTTTAAAAAGCAAAGGGAGGAAGGAGGTCAAACAAAACCCCCAAAATAATACATTTAAATTACTCAAATTTTGATATTTGAGATCTTAAAATATTGAAGATAAAACTTTATTATAAAAATAATTTGCATAATAATTCCTCAGCTCCCCACATTACCAAAAAAGGGTAATGGATATCATGAGACAATTCAATAAGGCTATGATTATAAAACAAGTCCTTTAGAATTATTACACCATTTCTTCCCATTTGTACACTCTATTAGACTTGATCAATACCTACAGATTAGATTTAATATCCATCAATTTCAATTCTTTTCATTTCTTTTATCTCTAATAAAATGTGTACTCTATTTATACAAACGTTAAATCTATTAGGACACAGGATTTACAATGACAAAGCAGAACATGCTTGCACTCCTTAAGAATAAGAAGAGACTTGATAACTTATGACTGTATACCTTGTCCTGCACAGTGCATGCCACACAGTAAGCACTCAAAACGTGTCTACTAAATTAGCTCTGAACAAAATAAATTACTTAAATATGAAGAAAAGCATAAAGGTGCAGTCCTTCCTCCTTTAAACATATACCTCACCTAAAAAAAATGGCTGAATCCAATTCTTCAACCCTTGAAGAAAATTACTAGAAATAAATGTAATAAAATGTAAGCAGAGTGAACTAATAAAAATACACAAATAAACATACAACACTCAACTTACAGCTTAATTGTTGGATAACCTCGAACTCCAAACTCTGAAGCAATGCCTTGATAAGAAAAAGAATAAATAATTCTAAATTTTTTAAATGAGAAACTAGATAACAAATGAGAGCCTTTTACTTAAAAAATATAAATATATTTATACAAACCCTTGTAGATATGTTGTTCTTCAATTTGAAAAAGAAAACAAACTCACATAGAAAAATTAAAAAAACATGACATTCCCATTCAAAACAATTACTTAATAATCCAACCTATGGCCTGCACAAAATATTCTGACAAAATAAAAAATAAATGCCAAGTAGTTAAAAATTTATCTGTTGAATATTCATTTTAATATACTTTGGCAAAAAAAAAAATACCAGTACAAAAAGTACTTTCATTTGACTCGATTTCCAGAACAAGTATTTCATCTTAGATTTTATTCATTTCTCTAAAAAAAGGCCCATCTCTTCCTTTATTGTTTCCCAAGTCTTTAAAGAACTGAAGTGTATTTTAATTTTAGAAGCATAAATTGTATTTGCAAAATTACTTAATTATTGTAGTAAATATATGATTGAGAAGCAACTTGATTTTATAATTTTCTACTTTTGAAATAACCTAGAATAATTCCAATGATCTCAAAGATTATTCTGAAATCCTCATAGTAATTAAGATTAGAGGTATTTGCTCCAGTGGCATCTTTTGAGATGAAGAAATAGAAACAAAACACCAACAAAACAAAAAAATCAATAGAGAATTCGGACCTTTTAAAAGTATAGAAAACACTTATCAAATTAATACTCTACTGCTTTATAGACTCCGGCAAGGAGAACAGGAAAGGAGAAATAAAATACTTTTAGTTAATGGACATTCTACAATATAAAACATTTGTGAGACTACCCTACCATCTGTGCAGTGCACACTGTATTACTCATACACATCTTCCATGTGGCTTCTTGTACTTCCTGGCTATCTGTGTGCTGGAGTTGGGGACAAGGAACTACCCCCCGCCCCGGTCTGGTTAACACTCACTTCAGCAGCTGCATTCATTGCTGGTCTCTCAGCACACTTCACCAATTCACAAGACTGACAAAGTAAATCTGTGGCAACATAACACCCCAAATCTCCCTGCCTTCCTTCATCAGCCTGGAGTTTCTCTCTGAGATTTACAGAGCGAGGTGACCAGAAGGGTGTGGATGGTAATCAACACTTATTTTCATATAAGCACCAAAAACAGCAGGGGTAACAAAAACCTTAGTTCTGAAGGTTTCAGTCCTGTCTCTCAATACTCATGGAAACTTACATAATTTATGCCCATCTCTAATTTACAAGTGAAATCTGTCATGTACATTCTAATTGAATATGGCTGTGATTACTGAAATGCATTCTTCAAAGCAAAACCATTAATTTGAGGGAGATTATATGAGTAAACCCTGCTAATTTTAATGCCCCCTTTCCCAAATTATGGAGGCAAGTAAACACAAAGCCTTACCAGCTTCAACTAAAACTCATTAAAAATTGCAAAATCATAAAGAATGATATAACTGATTAGGGGAGGGAGTTATATATCACTAGTAATTCTTCTACACAATTTTAATTATCTTAAAATATATTTATATGCAAATCAAAAAGGGAAATGAAGTATGGAATCCATGTTAAATATAGTGGTGATATTTCACACCATGATGTGGTGGATCTTTTAGGCTCCCAGCTCCACACTGAACTCTATCAATTTCCTTGATCTCAGTTTCATTATCTACAAGATGAAGATAATACCCCCGCCCTAAAACCCCTTGGCTCCTTGACCATGAAACTTTACTTCTGATAGAACTGTTATTGACAATAACTACAAAACCTCATCACCCTGAGCTTCCCCTAGAGAGGAGTGATGGCATAATAAAATGCAGACAAGCAAAGGCTGGCTCCAGAAATACAAAGACCCAGGCTAGGATTTCTGTTATCTCATCAAAGTCTGGATCAGTCTCTGCTCTTGATTCTGCTTCTCCTTGTGAAGATATCATTCACCGTGCAGGGCTATGGGTGGGATTTTTTTTTTTTTTTTTTGCAGTACTGGGGATTGGACCCAGGGGCATTCTACCTCCGAGCTCCACCCCCAGACCTATTTTTTATTCTTTATTTTGAAACAAGTCTCGCTAAGTTGCAGAGGGCCTCACTAAGTAGCTGAGGCTGGCCGTGAACCCAGATCCTCCTGTCTCAGCCTCCCAAGTACTGGGATTACAAGCATGCGCCACCACACCCGGCTGGGTGGGATTTTTAAATGTGAAAATATGAGGAAAAAAACTGAACAGAGTCTAGCACATAGAAGATCCTTAAGTGCTAGATCCAGTTCCTTCCTACTGCTGGTCTTGATCTCACTGCTAAGTAATTATCTCCTGATACATCAATGTACAGATAATATAAGTACATAAGGATAGAATATTTTATAACTGGTTTTAATGTCCTTCATAATGAGAAGAATCTGTTTGTAACATGAATAACTTCCCTTGAAGCTTCATAATTTTAAATGTTCACAGAATGAGGTTAAATATGAATTTCGGGTTCCTATTTCATTTCTGGTCTCCATGAAATGGTAACGACTTGATGGCAGAGAGAGGTGAGGGTATGATTCATGGTCATCTTGGATGGTATGCCTAGTTCTGTCTCAAACTCTGGTTTGTGAAATTACAGTCAGGTCACATTCGGCTCCCTTCTGTTACTTGATCAATAAAGTAGAAGGGGGAAGGGAGTGAGGACTTAGTCTCAAGCTCTGAAGTCCCTGTCAGCTGAAAATTACTATTTTTCTTAGTATTTACTGAATGCCAATGTTTTCAACATGAAAAAGGTAGAAAGTACAGTGTTTCTTAGTCAAGTGCAGAAATTTTTGGTTTACACAATGCAGGGGTGGGAGTGGCAAAAGGTGGTACTACCGTAACCAGTGGGTAGAGAGGCCAGAGATGTTGCTAACAATCCTACTATACAAAGAAAACAATCACCCCCACCCCCAAAAGACCCAGGATTATTTGACCAAAAATGTTGATAGTGTAAGGTAAAGAAACTTTAAAATATAGTCATCCATCAAAAAGCTTATAATCAAGAAAGTAAAATTAATTTGCAAATATATCTGTAAACAAGAAGTGAGAATAAGAGTATTACTGGCCAAATGCCATTGCAAATTTATGTACCAAAGAGAGGTAAAAGATGATCTTTATTGCACTTAGATTGAAGAATAACCAAAATACCAGTGGTTCCATAACAGAAATGAGCATACCATGACAGGAGGCATTTTTTTACATCACGATTTAACTGCTGAATGAGAAACAGTTTTAGTATTTATTCTTGAAAGGCCATATACACAAAGCAAGGATAAAACACTGGACATTATACAGATTTTTTCTTATTTAAGTATTAATAGTTAAAATTGTGCATCAGGAAATTTTTTATACAATTCCAAATATGCAGAGAAGAATAAATTAGAATAGTTCAAATTTCTTTGGTTTAAAAGTTCTATACACAGAGATTTGTTGGATCCAGTATAGCATTTGCTTTCAACCACTACAATTACATGAATGAGAATCAAGCTAAAATCAAAGAATCTTAGAGACCTTTTTCACACTTGAGGACTTCGGATTATCCTACATCACTCCAAACCCAAATCCTGTAACTACCTTGCCATCGAAATAATACTCTACTTTGTGCTTCTCCAACTTAAGTATGCAGCAAAATCATCAGAAGTGCATGTTAAAAATACACTCTCTTGACCCGCTCTGAAAGCTCTCCACTTTATAGGGCTGGTGTGCACCCCTGGACCCCGAGCTGACAATGAGGACCAGGTAATACCAATGCAGGTAGTCACACTACAGACTACACATCGAGAAACAGAAGTGGCCGATGGGGATGCAGGAGATACCAATGCAAACAGCCACTCTTTAGCACTCTAGAGTGAGACACAGAACAATACTGACAGGTTGAAAAATAATTCAATTCTCTACCAATTTACCTCCAAGTTCCACTAAAATGCCTATATTTGAGTGGCCTTGAAGTATTTAAAGAGGCATTGAGAAGTGTAAGTAAGCTAAAGCTCAATTCCTAACATCTAGACAGTGTTTTGAGTACTTACAATTTCTTTTATTAAATATTAGGAAAGTAGAATTCTTTTTATCTATAGTATAGTGGATAATATCTGCTAAGTGAATGAATGCTGACTACAAATTTTCTACAAAGGAATGATTATTTTTCAATAAACCATGTTTGGATTATTCAAGTAGTGACAAATATTCAAAGAACACCTTAGCATGCAGGTAGAGGTTCAAGTTAGGGAAGGAGGGATGACTTTTATTATTCCATATCCATGAAGTACATTATACAAAGTATACAAAGTACCTATCCCATGCTTGGCAGATGGTGGCCCTCAGTAACTATCAGTTCCCCTTTCTCTTTCACCAAATCTAGATGGTTTCTGTGAGATATGTATATACCAGCAGCCTCTACAGAGGTTATTTTTCTTTTAATTCAATATAATATAATATAATGCTATGTGAACAAGAAATAAAATCTATAATAATTATGATGTTAGAGGCAAAAATCAAGGGTTTATGAAAAATCAAGGGCTTATGAAAAATGAAATTAAAAAGTCCCATCAAGTAAAAAAGTTGCTAAGAAATTAAAAGTAAAAAACTACATATGAATTCTGAAGACCCAGAAAATTATTTCCTATTCATAGTATGTAAAATATCCTCTTTCTAAGCTACACAGGAAAAATATATTGACTTTTTTTGGGAGGGGGCAGTGCTGGGGATCAAACCCAGGGCCTTCTGCATGCTAGCTATTTTTCTCCCAATCAGAGTACCAAGTTAATAGTAGCATATATGGGCACTTAATAAATATTAATGACTTGGATACTAAAACAAATTTTGACAAAGTAAATTTTTAATTACCATGAAGCATCACATGAACTGTTTACCATAAAGATTTTTACTAATCTATATGAACTATTTTTCTCAATGACTATTTTTCTTTATACACCCACTTTCCTTTATACGTTACCATTCCATTGAATGATTCCAGTGATCACACGAATTTGTTATTTTTACGGCTTTATTGAACTTATTGGTTGATTCACCTTTCTACCTCTATTAGGCTATAAGCATTTCCAAGTCAGGAGGAATTTGTATGGGCCTTTCTTTAATAGCTAGAGACTAGTATAGGACTTTACAAACAGTAGTCAGTAAGTCAATGATGATTAATGAATAAATGAATGTATCTAATAAACATGTGTATGCACATACCTAATCAATATGTATCTAGACACAAGAACTTACTTTCAGGAGTAACCACTGGAAACAATAACTTCTTTAACATAATTAAAAGCTCATTTCAAAAAATAGCAACTCAAGCACATTATTTTCTCCCTCTCTACAATGTCCTGCTACTTTTCTCCCTTCAAAATTTCAAAAACTCATTTGAGTAACTCAGTAATGACAGCTCTAAGATTACCACCTGAGTCATAAACATCAATAAAGCAAGACTACCAATTCAAACTAGTTGATAACCTGAAAATGCACACAAAATTAAATGTATTATTTTTACTGCAGTGGTAGCACAGCTAAGTGACACATTAAGAACATTATATTATTATTCCCATTGTCTTTGTTTACACTGCAGTGCCAGCCAAGCTACCCATCTGAGATTTCAGCCTTAGAAATGACAGTAACAATTACTTTTTCATTTCACTCAATTGCTTCCACCCAAGCCCAAGTCCCCAGCACACTCCACCAGGACACATTCAAAAGTTCACTTAAATCTCTCTCTCTCTCTCTCTCTCTCTCTCTCTTTCTCTCCCTGTCTCTCTCTCTCTCACTCTCTCTACGTAGTGAGGCCCTCTGCAACTTCATGAGACCCGGTTTCAAAAATAAAGCATAAAAAAATAGGGCCGGGGGTGTAGCGCGGAGGTAGAACGCCCCTGGGTTCAATCCCCAGTACCGCAAAAAGAAAAAAAAAAAGTTCACTTAAAGGATGTTCCTGTCTTTACCCACTCTTCTCCTTCATCCTACAAATTGTGCCAAAAAATTCTATCAAGTAATTTCCCTTCTCAAAAATGTGTATTATCTCCCTTTTGACAACTTATAAAATACAAAACATTTTGACCTGGCAGGGGGTTCTGAATATAAGATGTTAATATAATCTTCACAACCTTGAAGATTATCACTCTCCCTTACCACAGAAGGAAACTAAAACTGAGAGAGGGTAAGTACCTTACAAAAGCATAGAAGTAGGACATGAGAGCGGGGATTAAAACATAGGTCTCTCCTGCTCCAAAGTCTGTTTCAGGATATACAGAGGACTTCCTCAAAAGAAACACACATTATATACTGCTACTTTATTAACTGAAAGAAAAGGGAACCTATCTTTATTAGATACAAAGGATTTTACAATGCTCTACATCAAACTTCAAAATTACCTATCAAAGAAGCACTGCAATTAAATATTTACCAATATGGGAACCAAAGCTCCCAGGCCTCAGAAACCTTCCCAGCGTTACAGGCACAGCCAGGCCTACTTTCTGAACCTGGGCTCTTTCCAAATTTCTATGCTATGTCATCCTTCTCTAAACTTAAAAACCCTTTAAGATGGCTGCTGGTAAACTTTTTCTGTAATGGGTCAGATAACAGATATTTTAGGGTTTGAGGGATATATGGTTTCTGTCACAACTCTTCAACTTTCACACTGGCACACAAAAACAGCCTAAATCATAGTAAACAAATGAGTGCAGCTATGTTCTGAAAGCTGCATTCCCAAAGTAGGCAGTAGGCCAGATTTACCTATGGGCCATAGTTTGCTCTGCTTCATTCTATTCTCTATACACATTCATTAACCTCTTTTTCAACTGATTGTTGCTCTAATATTCCTCCCAATGTGAATGCCTTCTTGATCCGTTTACATTTATCCCAATTCAATTCATCCTTACATCCCTGTTTATTCCTCTACCATGCCATCTGAGTCTATTCAAAAGGACAAGAAACTCATTCATTTAACTCACATCAATATCAGTATCAACAGCTTAATATTCGACTTTCTGTATTTGCCTCCTGTAAACTGATTATCTAAGGTGGGCTCAAGTAGGAACAAACAATGGCTATGTGTCTATTTTAGGCCTAAGGTTAGCACACATTGTACATTAAACATCCAAAGGCTAATTCACTTAATTCATAAAATATACAGTCTTAAATTATTCAGATAACTTTACATACACAAAAAAATAATTCCTTCCTCCCACTTTGAACACTGCTGAATATAACTAGAACACTTTCTTTATGAGAACAGTAAAATAGTAAACAAGGCTTACTAGAATAGGAAGTAGCATCCATCTTTCCAACTTTAACTGGAGAACCAATGTTATTCATCTCAAGACCAACTTCATTCCAAATTGGTTCCAGTTTTTTACAATGTCCACACCATGGTGCATAAAACTATCCAAAAGAAAAAGAAAAAAAATCACTAAAATGCAGCACTACTGTGAACATTAATCTTAATATTTAAATAATCTCTCTGATTAAATAATCTGCAAATTATCCTTTAGACAAAAGTTTAAAAATAGTTTGTGGTTGTATAGCAACTCATAGCAAAAGATAAGACATGCATAAATCTAAAAAGGTTAACTCCTAGCATATACCTCATAACTAATATATTCAGTTCATTTTAAATGATTATAGATCCCTATTTAAAACAGGCATTTGATTTACAATAAAAATGTTTTTGCTTTCAAGCGAATGTGTCCATGTTCCATGTAAAATGAAACTACCAAATATACTTGCATATACCATACCATGTGCACCCCACAGCCTTACTGACAGGCATAAATCTATTTCTAATACAAAAATGTCAACACAGTAGGTGCTTTTACTGGCTTTTAATGTATCCACTGGCAAAATATGGGAGATCATGAAGATGACAGGCGTGTCATAACAAATCAGGTTGAATAAACTAAAGCTAGTCCATACTTCAGAATCACCAAATAGTAGAAGAGATACTCCGGCCCCCTAAGTGGTATAATAAACCAATCACTGAGCTTTCATGAAGTAATATTTTTAAACTTCATACTATGGAGATGTTCAAATACATACAAAAGGAAAAAGAATTAAAACAATGGACTCTTATGCTCCATCACCTAGCTTCAATATTCACCAACTCTGTCATGTCATTCTTGTTCTATTTCTTTTGCTACTCTAAATTGTTTTAAAACAAATCCCAAATATCGTGAGGTTTAAATATATCCCACATTTGAAAGTGAAGAAAGGAAATTGAAAATGTAATTTTGTTCACTATTAAGATGAAAGCATGACTGTGACTAAGTGATATTAACATTCGTATACTCAATCTCGTGGAAAATGTAAAGAAACAAAGAGTGAATTCTACAATAAAATTATACCATAACCTCTGAAGACATAATCCACAAATTCACCTTGTTATAAGATAGGGTTCCAGTTTCCCTTCTTAAGGCCCCTACTCCCAGAATGCCACAAAAAATAGGTTATCTTGCAAGAAAGCTTAAAGCTCTGAGGTTCACTGGCTCTTTTTTAATAAAGGACCCCAAATAGTAATATCTGAGAAAACAAACTAAATAGATACATAAGCACTAACTGTACATTGCCTTCTTTGGGTGGAAGAGAATACTTAAAAAACATATTTTAAGTATTCCTAAAGGTAAGGGTGGGTAATTAAAATATAAAATTTACATACTCACATCTACAAGCCAAATGTCATCTTTACGATTGTCTTTAAACCTAAAAACAAGAACATGTCTCTGATTTTGTGTGTCACCTTTACAAAGGGATAACAAATTGGTAAATATACAAACATGAAAAAAAACTCCACAAATTTTTGTGTAAAATTTTTACAGCGACCTCTAAATCTTATCCATTAATCAGCTCAATAAAAGTAGAGAACCGATGAAGGATGAAGCAATAAGCAATTAACAATAAAGAATCCAGCCCCCCTCCAAAAAAGGGAGAAAAAAGGTTTTCATTTCTTGTTATTATTCCCTAAACAATACAGTACAACAACTATTTACATAGCCCTTACATTACATTAGGTGTTATGAGTAACCTAGAGACGATTTAAACTCTATAGGAGGATGTGCACAGGACATATGCCAATACTATACCATTTAAGGAAGGTACTGGAGCATCCAGAATCTGGTATCTACAGGGAGTCCTGGATACAATCCCCATGGAGAACAAGGGACAATTATATATGCCCAAGGTCTTTACTCTTCTATTCCAGTTTACACCCGTGCAGGAAAGTTAATGGACCAGTCCTAAGGTTGTTATGCTTCGAAAAGCCTGCTTACAAGACTTGTCCTTTGTTGGTATCCAGGAACTTGGATTTTAGGAGGGTTCCATCACTTCCAGGTAAAGTTGGCTGTTTTTATGTTTGTGAAAAGTACCCAACTGGGTATTACAGCACTGAGATCTCTTGCCTGACATGTGTAGAGTAAGCTGAGGTAAATTTGTATGCTGCCATCAGCTGGTTAGACCTGTCCTTTGTCCATTGAAATGCTCAACCACCACTGTAGATTAGCGTGATACAGAGCATGGAGTACATTGTGTGCCCATGATTTCATCCACTGATGTGTAGGTTGAGCCAAAAACCTAGGGCCATCATCATATATATATTTTTAGAGAACTTGAACAGGAGGCGAATGTGGCCGTGTAGGGCCTAGACAGTATGGCTCCAGCCAGCAGAGCTCATGGGGCTGGCTAAGCCACATCCAGGAAGTGTCAACTGCAGTCACGGGTGGGATGAGGGGTGCAGTGTTCTACCTGGTGAGATAACGCTGGCCTGTGAGCTTGAGGAGTCTGTCCCTGGCCTTGGCCTTGGCTGGGGGAAGTAGGACATCCTTCTGATGCTGTTCTGGTGCCTTCTCCCAACAGTGGCATTCCATGCTCAGTCTAGAATTGGTTTGAATTTTCACGGGCCACTGTCTTGTGGATCCAGGGGCAACTGACTGCACATCTGCTTGCTCTACTGCAAGGGACAATTCAGTTTCCACATTTAGCTGACATGCATGGTTCACTCTTGGTAATGTTCCCTAGCCTAAGGGCCTTTCTGGTGAGGATCCACATAAGCTACAAAATGGTGAGTAGGAGCAGAAGTCAGAAGTCCCTTCTCTTCAGGGAGAGTCAGCACTGAAAAAGGGGTGACAGGACACACTGAAAAAGGGGTGAAGTCCCTTCTCCTCCTCAGGGAGAGTGAGCACTGTCAGGACACACTGAAAAAGGGGTGTGTCCTGACTTACTCCCTAACCAAAAGATTCTCCCTTGTTAACAGTGGCTTTTCCCAGAATCAAAAAAGTTTCTGTGCACACTCTGAGAACTACCCAAGACCCATTAGTATGACTGAACAGGGGACTCTCAGGCATATTGCTTTTCCAGAACAGCACTGTATTCAACTGATCGGCCTGTATACTACACCAATCCTGTCATGCAATCCGGTGACCAGGTAGTCAATTAGGAGAAAAAGCTAAACGGGAAGTAACAATCAAGCCTTTATTCACTTACTGTGATAACGCAAGCCAAGAGACACAAAAAGATGCCAGCTCCTCAGCGTTCCATTTCCCCCCATGAAAGAGTACTAGTGAGGAGCAGATGAGGTGCAGACAGGAAACTTCAGCTCACTGCTGAGGGGCACTGAATCTAAGGCTTCTGTCTCTATGAGTGGGGAAAATGCCTCAGTTGAGGCAACTGATAAGGAGGCTTTGGCCTAACCACCTAGGAAATGCTTCATTCAGGTGAGATTCCCAATCAAGAGACCTCCAAATAGAGGATAGGAGTGCATATAAACACGGTTAGGCTGGGAGGGGGAGGCTCGAGTCCTTGACTACCTGTCCCTCCAGAGACTGCCATGAACTGGCTGTACACAAAATCTGATGTGGGCAGGGTACCTTCCCCCAAGTGGCTTGCCAGGAAAAGCACTGTTATCGCCTGCAGTCAAGCCTGAATGATCTCACAAAGGATTTGGATCTGGAACTAGACTCCTCACCTACTATAAACAAGGCCTTGTGATTAATGCTGTGATACCATGAACATAAATACTGAATTCCAGCACCCACTCTGTATGAATAAAGCAAAAGGAAACACATGCAAGATAAAATGATAAAACAAAACATGGAAAAGTTTGCCAGGTTTTTTTTTAATGACTATTAGTAAAACCAAGGCACACTCCCATATTGTGTATATACAGTATTTAGAACAACTCACAAAAGTAGCAATATATAAGCACTGGTTCTTAGTGTCCCAATTATTAAGAGACTCGATGCACATGCAAATACTTAGATAGGATCTAAGAACTATACAGATACTCACGATTCATCTAAATCTTCTACAAATCCTTTACAGAAAGCAATATCGAGTAAAATAACTGGGGAAAAAGAAAGAGACAAAATGCAGAAAATAAATGGCTATTTTTTTAGTTCTTACTATATGCTTAGTCACCTATAAAATGTTGTGCTTTTTATTTTCCTTACACTCTCCCAAAAATGTATCACTGATCCATCCCAGGGGGTAAGTGAGGCAGAAGCATAAGTAGTCCCCATAAACCACCTAATACACAGTTCCTTTTTCTTCATATTTTCACTCTCATTATTTTTCTTTTTTTTACTATTCTATTTCAATAGAGATAAAAACCATTTCTCTGTATTTTTCTCTACTAACAACTAATCTCATTAAAAAAAACTCCAAATGCTATTCAAAATACTATCATTTTTTTTTCAAAAAGAAACAAAAAAAGTTAAGCTACTCTTTTGATCTTATTACAGCGCAGTCCCTGGCACACAGTGAGCTCTAAATGGTGGCTGAGTTAGTGAGCAAACCACCAGGAGACCCTGGGCCCCCTCTGCCCCCCGGAGACTGCAAAGAGCTAACACATCCAGCCCACTTTTCACACTGCACAATCCGGGCGATCTGACCATGGTCTGCCCTTGACCATCCACCCCTTTTAGCGCAGGTGGCATGAATCCTTCAAACGTGACAAGACTCAACACCTCGAGCCAAGGCAAAACCTGGCCACGAGCTAGAACGGCGATCCTAGTCGCCGATCAATGGAGTCGACGCTACTGAAACTTCCTGCCCGAGTTGAGAAAGATGAGCCCCGGCAGCCGCATCCTCTGCGCGCCTGGCCCGGCGGGGGAGGCTCCCGGAGGCGTCGGCTCAGTCCGATCGCTGCCGAGCTGCAGGGCACGGTGCGACCCGAGGCGGCCAGGACTCGGGGGACGCTGCGGACCCCGCCCCGGCCCCGCCCGCGACCCCAGCCCGGCCCAGCCCGGCCGCGCCTCCGCGCACCGGTTACCTGCGGCGCACAGCCCGAGGGCCGCCTGGCTCCTCCGGCGCGCCTCGCTCGCCATGGCGGGCTGCAGGCGAAGGGGAGACACACAGAAGCACGGCGCCCGCCGCCTGCCTGCGGGGAAAGGGAAGCGGCGCCGGCGGGGAGCGGAAGGGAAGCTCCGCGCCGAGGCCGGGGGCGGGGCGGGCCGGCCTCCGTTCCCCTCCCAGGGCCCGCCGGCCGCCAGCACTGCGCATGCGCGGCGCCGGGACGCATGCGCGGGAGAGCGGCGCACGCGCAGTCGCGTTCTCACGGTTCCTCGGCGCGCGGGGCGGCCCCGGAGCGTGGGAACCGGGCGCGGGGTGTCCTTCCGGTGAGGCGCGGGGCGGGGGCGCCGGGGCGCTTCCGGGAAGGTGAACCCCGAGTGCGTGCGGGTGTCCCCGAGCAAGCTGGCGGAGCGGGCTCCCACCGCGGACGTCGAGGCTGATTCGTGTGACATGTTTTAACTTGCTACAGGGAGCGAGCGCACCTGCGCGTTTCGATGGTGGACTAAATTCGTGGAAAATGCTGCGTGAGCCATGAGTGGAAGAAAAATGGAAGGCTGTGGGTGGCTGAACTGGGCGTCCTTTTTTGTGTTTCCAAAATGTGTTTGGAATCTTCTTGGAACCTGCCTGCCAAATGGGGACTCTCTTACCGCAGTAACCTTTAATGCATTTTTTGCAAACCTAAAGGAGACCCTCTTTTTAAAGTTGTTTCTTTGGAATCCTGAAAACCTGAAGTTGATCACAAGATTTTCTTTTTTAAGAACTTTTCTCTTTGGGGAATAAATATTTAGTTCAAAAATGTGTATATTGCTGTTTGTACCCCATCGGCACATCTGACAAACACACACACACATTTATGGAACAAAAGGTACCAGAGAATTCTTCAAATTCTTGAAACTTACGAGAACAATAGAAAGGGATTATGATGTCAGCCTCTTCAGTTTAGATTCAAAATTCCATCAGACAGAAATCTCATTAAACAATGGTATTCTTAGCGTCAAGATTATGACAATCTGAGAGCAAGCCCTTGGTTTCACCCACCTTGTGTGTACAGCATGGTATCTATGGCATTCCTCTGCAAAATCAATATTTTTTAAATAAAAAATAAACTAAAAAATTAAGGGGACTGTTAAGGTGTCCAGAACATTCAACAGTGGTGGTGGAACAGGTTTATATGTAGTGTAGTAGACTTGATACCTCTGGAGGACCCAAACTCAGTATTTTTTTTTTTGTTGTTGTTCTCACTTATTTCAGAGTTCTCTGTATCCTACAGCCTGTAATGGAAAAAAAATTCTCTTAGAATTTGCTTTACAGCTTAAATCAGCATGTGCAGAAAAACAAAAACCACAGGACGGACCTACATCTGAGCTCTTCAGTGGTACAGCCATTGGCCACATGAAGCTTTGAGCTCTTGAAATGTCGCTAGGCTGTAAAGTACCTGAATATTTAATTACACTTAATTTTAACACACTTATAAACTGACACAGTTCAGTTATTAGGAAATACAAATATGGGGATTGGGCCCACATTGATTACTAACAGGTATCAATTGCTAATAGTGAGAACAAGCTCTCATACTCAGGCAGAACAATCAAATCCTTTTCTCTGTCTCTAAAGTTGTCAGCTGACAGCTGCAGCCAAGGTTGACCTTGGTCAGCTAAAAGTTGGCTGTTAGCCCAACTAAACACTAAATGTTACAAGCACAGACACATGCAATTAAAAAAAGAATTATATATGAAGGAAGGTGCAGCTTGCTTAGGCGGGTCACAGGGCCGCAGGGCTGATAATGGAGAACCCTCAGCGGAACAAGGGAAGTGGTACAAGGGAAGGGCGAGGGCAAGAAAGAAGTAAATTAATGGAATTACTATCATAAACAATATGTACATGTGAAAATATACCAACATCATTCTTGGTACCTCATACGTGTGGGGGGAGGCAGGGGGACACTAAGAGCTGTGTGCGTAAATGTTAACATCAAATAGATATTCATGGCAATGTAAGATTCCAATGCACCAATAAAAGCATGTTAAAAAAAGAATTATAGACTTTTACAACATTTCACAAGACTAACAAAAGATGAAAAAGCAAGCTATATTAACCCAATATTACTTACTAATAACACAAAATAGTTATAGTCCCAAATCCTCCATACTTTAAAAGACTATATTCCTGTTTCTTTTTTTTTCTTTGTTATAAAACAAGTTTTCAATATAATAAGTAACTTCTAGCACATAGAGGTAAGAAGATGCTGATAACTCATCAAGGACACAGGTGGGCCATGCTTTAAACTTTAATGAAAATAAAAACAAAGAATAAAGCAGGCTTTTAACATACAGCTCCCTGACCTTGCTAACCAAGCAATACCTTTTGATCAGTGATATCAGACCTATCTGTTCCTGTAAGGATGAACAAAGAAGGCTAGCAGAAAAGGTTTAATTGGCTGATCTGCACCTGCTTTTGGTGGGAAAAGAAGACTATTGGTTAAGCAGGATAAGAAACAAGAGATAATTAATTCTTATAAAAATTGTATATGTTCAAAGGCATCAGTGCCTTACTTTCAAGGCACTCCACTGCATCACCTCTGGTGTAGTGCTTTGATTACTCTGTCCCCCATTTCTCTGTGTAATAATAAAACTTTGCTTAAGCTTGCAACAGTGCAGTTCTGGCTAACTTTTTCTAAACTAGCTAAGAACAAGAATCCACGGCGTCTCTCCAAACTGTAACAGTTGGAACAAACAGAATATGTGAATTTACTTTTTTTTTCTTTTTTTGCAATGACAGTGATTGAACTAAGGACCTTGCTCATGCTAGGCAAGCACTCTACCACTGAAAGATACCCCTAGCTCTTTTAAAATTTTTTTTTTGAGACAGAGTTTCTGGTAAGTTCCCCAGCTTGGCCTCAGACATTTGATCATCCTGTCAGCCTCCCCAGTAGCTGGGATTATAGGTATGTGCCACAGTGCCCCAAATCTAATTTTTCAACTGTAAATTCATGAAATCTAAGTACTAATCAGGTATTTCTGATGAAACTTCAGGTAATGAAATGTATTATAAATGTAAAACAGTGGATATTTGAAGATAGTATAAAAATACAAAGTGTCTTCGATTGTATATTAAAATATTTCAGATCTGTTGAGTTAATAAAATATTAAAATTAATCTCACGTGTTTTTTCATTTTTTTCAATATGACTAATAGAAAACTTGAAATTACATTTGTGGCTTGCATTGTGTTTTCACTGATGACCTAGGCAACCTGAAAAAGACAAAAATACTGCATTAATCTGATAATGATGAAAACAAAACAGACATTGTAGGGGTTTTGTACAGAAAACAGGCTACATTTCCATATACTAAAATCTGTATTCAGCAAGTTCTTATTACAATGTGGGATCGCTTTTTTTGTGTGCATTGTAATTCTACTTCATAATGAGGTTCAGAGTGATAGAAACACATGCACACAGAACTTGGTGGACTAATGAAAAATAACTTGTTCTTAATTTGTCTCAAGTCATAATGAATTTCCTTACTATTTAAAAAGTTATGTAATTGTGGCAAGTGTTTTTAAAATGTTTTTCAGGTGAATCCCACATACAGTTATGTACTTTATATATTTTATGTACATATTCTGTTATAAATGTGTCCTCCAAAATTTCTATGCTGAAACTTACCAATATGACAATATTAAGAGATGGGGGCCTAGGAGTGACTAAGTCATGAGGGTGGAGCCCTTAGTGTGACCTTATTTTAAAAAGTTAAAAGGATTCTAGTCCCTTTTCCGCTTTTGTATTCTGCCATGTGATGACCCAGAAAGAAAGGGCTATCTTGGAAACAGAGTAAGACAGTGAGTCTTGGTTTTGAACTTCCCAGCCTCCCAAACTGGGAAAAAATAAATTCCTATTATTAATAAATTACTCATTGTGTGGTATTGTGTTATAGCATACAAAACAGGGTAAGATACACATCCTTGCCAAAAAGGCACACATGGGGATGTCTGTGGTAGGGTTTTTATTATTGTGAAAAGTTAAACAACTAACAGGTCTAATTGTAGAATGGATATGTTGTGTTTTTTTCTACGGTTCTTCTACAGCAATAACAATGAATGGACTTTTGTATTGCGAACTTACATGAATGTGTATCATAATTTAATTGTTGAGCAAGAAAAGCCAGTAACTAACGAAGGGTACTCACTCTATGATTTTATGTATATAAGCTCAAAAAATAGTCAAGTTAAGTAATAGTGTTAAAAGTCAGGGGCACAGGTGAGCATCTGTTTCTTGATATGTGTGCTACTTACAAAGATGTGTTCTTTTTGTGAAAATGCATTGAACTCTTAGGGTTTGTGTACTTTTCTATGGGTAAGTTCTAACAAGGAAAGCTTAAAACAAAAAATAAATAAAACTCTATGTTTATGTTTTTAATGGAAATGTATTATATACTGTTAAACAGTGTTTCTCAAAATTTAGTAAGAATCAACTACTATACATATAAAGCAGAGGTTAAAAAGATAATTTTTAGCCAGGGATAGTGGCGCACACCTGTAATCCTAGTACTTGGGAGGCTGAGACAGGATGATCACGGGTTTGAAGCCAGCCTCAGCAACCTAGTGAGACTCTCAGCAGCCCAGAAAGACCTTATTTCCAAATAGAAAATAAAATAGGTCTGGAGGTTTAGCTCAGAGGTAGAATGCCCCTGGGTTCGATCCCCAGTACCACATTAAAAAAAGATGATTTTATGAAAATATATTTGAAAACTTAAAATCAAAATTGTAAAAATATAATGAAAATTGATTAAAGAGTGAAAAAGACTTAAGAATTGGATAGCCATTAAAGAGACTTGAGTCACAGCCAGGCATGGTGATCCATGCCTGTAATCCCAGTACTTGGGAGGCAGAGACAGGAAGATTGCAGGATCAATCAAAGCCAGTTACATCAATTTAGCAAGGCTGTCAACAACTTAGCAAGAACCCATTTCCAAATAATAAATAGGGCTGGGGGTATAGTTTGGAGGTAGAATGCCTCTGGATTCAATCCCCAGTCCCCCCAAAAAAGAAAGGAAAAGAAAAAAAGAAACTGAGTGACAAGTTTGAAATTATCCCATGAAGAAAAACATTAGGTTTAATTTCTAAAATGTGCCATCTTTACGGAAAAAAAAAAACTAACCAGTTGATATTACTCATGATTCTCCACAGAAACAGAACCAATAGGAAGAGATTTATTATTGGATTTGGCTCACACAATTGTGGAAACTAAGAAAGTTCTATGATCTGCCATCTGCAAGCTGAAGAATGAGGAGAGCTGGTGGTATAATTCGGTCCAAGTGCAAAGGCCTGAGAACAGAGTGTCAATGATGTAAGTCCCAGTCTGAGTTCCAAAGTCCAAGAACCAGGAACAGACAAGAGGGCCAAAGAAGAAGGATGTCTCACCTCAAGCAGACACTCTCTCTCACCATCTTTTCGTTCTCTGCAAGAAGGATGTGGGTGATTCCCACCCGCACTGGAGGAAGCCATCTGCTTCACTCAGTGCCTGATTTAAGTGCTAACCTCTTCCAGATACAACCTCCCAGATACACCCAGAAATAACGTTTTACCACCTCTCTGGGGGTCCTTTCACCCAGCCAAGACGACGCATAAAATTAACCAACACATCATTGTTACAAACTTCTTCTTGAGCATAGAAAAACAGGGAACATTCGCTGGGCGTGGTGGCACACGCTTGTAATCCCAGTACTTTGGGAGGTGGAGACCAGAGGATCCAGGTTCGCGGCCAGCCTCAGCTCTCTCTCTCTCTCTCTCTCTCTCTCTCCTTAGTGAGGCCCTCCGCAACTTCGTGAGACCCGGTTTCAAAATAAAGGATGAAAAAATAGGGCCGGGGGTGTAGCATGGAGGTAGAACGTCCCTGGGTTCAATCCCCGGTACCGCAAAAAAAAAAAAAAAAAAAAAAAAGAAAAATAGGGAACATTCATCATTTCATTCCATGAGGCTAGTATAAACTTGTACCAAAACTAGAGAGGGCATGTGTGGCGTGTATGAGAAAGGAAATTATACAGGCCGACTTCACTCACGAACAAACGTGGAAAAAGTTTCCAACGAAATATCATCAAACCAGATCTAACTGTGTTCCAAAAAAAAAGATAATACATGAGCTGGGTGTGGTGGCGCACACTTGTAATCCCAGTACTTGGGAGCCTGGGACCAGAGGATCTGGGTTCGCGGCCAGCCTCAGGTACTTAGTGAGGCCCTCCACAACTTAGTGAGACCCTGTTTCAAAATAAAGAATAAAAAATAGGGCTGGGGGTGTAGCTCGGAGGTAGAATGCCCCTGGGTTGAATCCCCAGTACCACAAAAAAAGATATAATACATCATGACTAAAGTTTTAAACTTTTTTTCAGAAATACAAGCATCATTTAACATCAGGGGAAATATTTATTATTATTATTGTTTTTAAAGGTTTGCAGCTATTTATTTACAAGTATGCATTTAACACAACGAAATAAACACTGATATATTTAAGCCTAGTTAATAGTAGTGTAACAATATGTATCATTTTGATGATTATGTTACTTATTGTTTAAATACAAACTACACTGAAAATTAATGCTAATATATTCTCAGTCATAATATTATTAAGAAATACAATATATAATTTGAAAATAGGATTGCTTAAAATTTGAACATGGAAATGAACTCACTGGAAAGAGTCAGAGTTTCAGGTAATCTGAGGGGAGAGGGAGGCTCTGACCCCAATGATATCTTTCAGGTTAACAGAAGAAAAAAAGAAGCATAGTTTATCTTAAAGGATAACAGCCAGTTTGCTTCTTCAGGAAGAATAGATTCCCAGTGTCCTCAGGTTTTTCAGTAGAAGTATTGCATCACCGAGCACGAAGACTTTCCTTGGGAAGCTTGGGAAGCTGCCCCATCGATTTTTTCCTGCCTCCAAAATTATCCTTCTAAAAACATCAACAGCAGTCTGATTTTCTTTAAGCAGAAGATTCCAAGAAAGCTGCATTGTAAGATGACACCAAAGTTTTCCCTTCTTCATAATGGATCCCCCTTTCCATACACAGGTCTTTCTTATTCCCAACCAACATAATAGGTATTTGCACTCTCCCCGCCATATCCAACAGTTTACCATGGATAACTTTAATCACTTTGAAACTTTTGATCCATGTAACAATACACAAGAATATAACCATTAATATCCATGGAGTATGTCTGAAAAGATAAGGAATATTCATCTGGCCCAGATGGGTCTACAAGTTGAAGATCATATTCTTGTTCATTTACTGTGATCAGCTTTGTGAAAGTGTTTTCTATGGTTAGATTGTAGGAGTCAACAAACTGGCCTTCAACAAACTGAATTGTCAACGAGGATTTCCCCACAGACCAGTAGCCCAGGATCGCGATCATCTGGGACTTGGACTGCGGCATCTTGGCTGCCTCCTCAGCCCGGCCCCAACCATATCAACCACGGGAGCGACAGCTCCTGCTGCTGCCTAAGGGAAATATTTAATGCAATTTTCCACAATAACACATAAAACATAAAAACGTAATAATTTAAATAAGTTCAATAAAGTAATTTTTATATATTTAAATCTTGGATCATACCAATCAACTGGGAATAGAAGGTCAATTTTATAACATGCTATGCAGGTTAATTTCCACCAGTTCTGGAATAGCTCAGAGCTGTTTTGCTAAAGTTCATGCATGGCACTAATCTCTGGTCAAGATTCAAAACATGCTAATTATGGATCCAAGAAATTTTCAGGGTGTTTTTTCCTTTTTTTCAGATTGGCAGGATTGTTTATTAATTAGACTGGGATGCATGATTTCCACTTGGTCTCAGGGAGACCCTAAACAGTTCTACTGTTGAGGCTGGTTTT
>PVJS01008994.1:0-10103 GCA_004027185.1 Glis glis
CAATGTGTACATATGAGATTATACCAACATCATTCTCAGTGCTATATGTGGGGGGGAGGCGGGGGGGAGGGACACTAAGAGCTGTGTGCATGTATGTTAACACCAAACCGATACTCATTGTGATATGAGACTACAATGCACCAATAAAAACATATTAAAAAACTAAATAAATGTGTCCTACAAAGACAGGTGGTGCAACGGCAGAGCAAGGGTGATATTTTGAAGAGGTCTATGAAGAATTTATGAAATAAACACCAAGAAAGAGATGATTTTTTTATGTGTGGCACTGGGGATTGAACACAGGGATGTTCTACCTCTGAACTAAATCCCCAGCCCTATTTTATTTTGAAACAGGGTCTTGCTAAATTTGCTGTGTGCTGCTGGCCTCGAACCTGTAATTCTCCTGTCTCAGCCTCCTGAGTACAGGGATCACAGGTATGTGCCACCACACCTGGCTGAGACTATTTTAAAGAGAGATAAGAGTCATGTACAAACAAGTATATAGACAATAAATATAGTGACTAAAAGCATCCTCACCTCCTACCAGACAAGTCATTTAAACTATCTGAGCTTCATTTTTCTCCTCTGTATAGTGGAGACATGCCTCGAACATCCCTCAGAGTTTTTGTGGACATTAAAAGCAATGAACCAGTCCAGGGTCTGTACTTATCATTCAAAATATATGATTCAATTGTAATAACTCTCATTTGTTTAGTGTCTGAGCTATGACATTCCAGCATCACCATAACCAGGGAGTATTCATTCCAATTTATAAATTGTGGAACCCGAGGCCTAGAAAAGTAAACTCACTCACTGCACCCTGTCACCCCTCAAATAAGAATCATTGCAAAAGTCACGGGAAAGGAACATTTCAATGACAAAAGTCATTGAAAAGGCAGGGGGCTCATTAAAAGTCATGGCAGCCAGTCTCCAAGATGGCTCCCCAGAGATTATGTCCCTTTCTGTGTTCTCTCACGTAGACAATGGAGACAGGCTCTGTAGCAAATGTGGAAGAAGTGGTGCTGTGTGATGTCAGAAGTAGGTTAGAGAAGCCTGGCAGCCTCTGCCTGGGTCTCTTGGGATGCTTGCTCTTTAGCGACTCCATCTTAGGGCTCAACCTCCATGCTGTGAGAAGCCCATGCTTGGGAGTTGGTAACTCCCAGCCAACAATCAGCACCAACTGATAACCTGTGTGTGCGCCATCTTGGATGCCTACCCAAGACGAGGCTCAAGAGGACCACAGCCCAGCTAACCCTCAACTCCAACTGCATTGGAGAAAGCCAAATGAGAGCCGCCCAGCTGAGGGGCCCTTATACTTAAGATGTAAAAAGATGCAATGGAATCTTTCTCTCAACCGAACAACAACAACAATAATCCAATAATGAAGGAAAACACCCACACACAAATATACATTTTGTAAATTAGCATTCTTATAAATAAGTCATGACTCAAAGAAGAAAATATAGGAGAAATGAGAAAATACTTAGAGTTTCCTAACATAAAAATATAGAACATAGCTGGGTGCAGTGGCATAAGCCTGTTATACCAGCTACTTGGGAGACTGAGGCTGGAGGATCTCAAAGTTTAAGGCCAACCGGGCAATGTAGCAAGACCCGTCTCAAAAAAAAAAAAAAAATTGTAGGATACAACCCCAAAGTTAATGGAGGAAAATTTATGGCCCAAAGCAATTATGTTAGAAAAAGAAAAAAGGATGAAATTCAATGAGTTAAGAATTCAACTTTGATGTTAGAAAAAGAAAAATGGAGCCGGGCGTGGTGGCGCACGCTTGTAATCCCAGTACTTTGGGAGGCGGAGACCGGAGGATCCGGGTTCGCAGCCAGCCTCAGCTCTCGCTCTCTACCTACCTGTCTGTCTGTCTGTCTGTCTGTCTCTCTCTCTCTCTCTCTCTCCTTAGTGAGGCCCTCCGCAACTTCCTGAGACCTGGTTTCAAAATAAAGCATAAAAAATAGGGCCGGGGGTGTAGCGCGGAGGTAGAATGCCCCTGCACTCAATCCCCGGTACCCCCCCAAAAAAAGAAAAAGAAAAATGGAAGAACCCAAAGAAAGCAGACAAAGGGAAAAGAAGACAACTAAGAGCATAAATTAATAAACTGAAAAAGAAAACAGAGGGTCAAAACAGATGTATTTTGTATCAGTGGAGACTAGTATAATACGGTAATTTCTGACAATACTGGCCAATAAGAACAAACAAAAGTGTAAATAAGGTACATAAAAATGTTAAAATAGCTTATTTACCACAAAAACATCTAAATGAGTAAATGCCATAAATTTATTCAAACAAATTTTAAAACTTACACAAAATACACAATGTTTTAGGAAAACATAACTTATCAAAACTGACTCAAACCGGGTATAGTGGCACATGCTTGTAATCCCAGTACTTGGGAGGCTGAGACAGGAGGATCACAGGTTCAAGGACAGCCTCAGCAAGCAGTGAGACTCTCATCAACCTAGTGAGACCTTGTTTCAAACCAAACATAAAATAGGGCTGTGGGTATAGCTCAGAGGTAGAATGTCCCTGGGTTCAATCCCCAATACCACCACCAAAAAAAAAAAAAAAACTGACTTAAGTGGAAATGAAAAAATTAAAAATAAAATTGACCAGACCTATAATCATGAAAGAAATTGACACAGTATATGAGACACAAATATTTTCCAGGTTATTCTACCAAAATATAAGGACCATGTAATTCCAATCTTACACAAAATCTTCTAGAGAATACAAAAAAAAAAGGACATTATAACCTGATGCAAAAACCAGACAAGAAAATACAGGCCAGTCTCACATATACACAGGCAAAAAACCCTAAACAAAATATGTAAGCCAAGCTCTATGATGCATAAAAATAATTACCACATCATGGCCAAGCTAATCGCAGTAATGCAAACACAGTGAAACATTAGAAGAATATGATAATGAGATTCACCATATTCAAGCGATTAAGAGTAAAAAAAAGTCCTCTCTTCATACTGAAAAGCATTCAGCAAAATTCTATACTCATCCATGATGAATAAAGAAAACTTGAAAAACCTGAAATATAAGAGAACTTCCTACATCTGACAAAGGTGTCACAAAAATCCTTGTGAAAACATTGAAAATTTCCCCTTTCAGTTCTTGAGCAAGACAAAGCTTCTCATCATTGCCATGTATAAAATGTTCCATAAAATAAAGGAAAGGCAAGCCGGGCGTGGTGGCACACCCTTGTAAACCTAGTACTTGGGAGGCTGAGACCAGAGGATCCGGGTTCGCGGCCAGCCTCAGCTACTTAGTGAGGCTCTTTGCAAGTTAGTGAGACCCTGTTTCAAAATAAAGAATAAAAAATAGGGCTGGGGGTGTAGCTCAGAGGTAGAATGCCCCTGGGTTCAATCCCTGGTACCGCACAAAAAATAAATAAATAAAATAAAATAAAGGGAAAAAGAATATGTGGGTTGGAAATGGAGAATAAAAACTGCCACTGTTCATGGCTGATAAAATTATCTACAGAGAAAACCAAAGAAAATCCATAGGTAAGTGATTATAATAAAAGAGTTTAGCAAGGTTTCTGAGTATAAGAATATACACAATAATCAAATTCATATGTAGACATCAAGCAAGAAAAGTTACAGATTTTATTATTAAAAGAACAAAACCAGGAATGGTTAAGAACACAAATTGCAACTGGGTTACCTGACTTAAAATTTCAACTCTGCAGCTGGGTGTAGTGGTACACACCTATAATGCCAGTACTTGGGAGGCTAAGACAGGAGAATTGCGGGTTCGAGGTCAGCCTCAGCAATTTAGTGAGACTCTGTTTCAAAATAAGATATAAAATAGGGCTGGGGGTGTAGATCAGAGGTAGAATGCCCCTGGGTTCAACTCCTAGTATTAAAAAAAAAAAGTCCAACTCTGCCACTTACCTGCCATGTGACTTTGAATGAGTTACCTAACCACTCTTTCTCATCTGTTAAAGGTGTGTAGTAATAATACCTACTTCATAAGAGTGTTAAGAGATTATATCAGTTACTATGAGTAAGGCTCTGAGGACTATGCCTCACACATGTATTTGCTATATAAATATTTGATTGTGATTTACAATGGCTACAATTATAATACCAAAACTTTTTACCAACAATGTATAAAAATTTTATGGAAAAATTATAAAATGTCAGTGAAAGATATTTTAAAACGACTTAAATCATGAATGGAGTCTGTGCTCATGATTCAGAAAACAATATCCTGAAGATGTCAACCTTCCCCATATTCGTCTACAAATTCAATGTAATTTCTATCAAAATCCTGAAAGAGATGCTCAAGGATCTAGGCAAGCTCATTTTAACATTCAAATTGAATAACTCAGCCAGGCGTAGTGACTCACGCTTATAATCCCAGTACTTTGGGAGGCAGAGACCGGAGGATCCGGGTTCGCAGCCAGCCTCAGCTCTCTCTCTCTCTCTCTCTACCTAGTGAGGCCCTCTGTAACTTCGTGAGACCCGGTTTCAAAATAAAGAATAGAAAATAGGGCCGGGGGTGTAGCGTGGAGGTAGAACGCCCCTGGGTTCAATCCCCGGTACCGCAAAAAAAAAAAAAAGGAATAACTGTAGTCTAAGAATAGCCACGTGCTTCTAAAGTAGAAGAACAAAGAATGAGGACACCCTCTACCAGGAAAAGGGACATGGCATAAGAGAGTAATTAAGAGAGTCGGGTGTTGACACCAGGACAGACAGATGGGCCAATGGAAGAGAATAGAACCCAGAAAGGCATCACAAATTTAAGGAAACTTAACACCGGGCAGGGTGACAACTGTGGATCATAGAGCAAAGAATTTTTTAACAGTTCAGTGGTGCTGGGTACCTTGCTTGTCCATACAGGAAACTAGATCTCTACACACATAACCCATAAAATAGGTATTCCAGATATAATTAAGACTCAAATGTGTTAAGCAAAACTAAATCTTTAGAAGAAAAAGTAGAATGCCTATATGACCTCAGGGTAAGGAAGGATTTCTTAAGGCATAAATCATAGACTAGAATCCATAAATTTGATGGGATTTAAATAAAACTGTGTCCACTAAGAAATACAACAAGTTAATTGAAAAGTGAATAGGCTGGAAGATGCCTAGAATGCGTATATTTTTCAGTGAACTAAAATGGAGATTATATCGAGAATTTTACCAAATAAAAAAAGCAAATATCCAATAGAAAAATGGGCAAAAGACATGAGCGTGCATTTCACAGAGTAAATATGAATAATAAATATATGCAAAGATAATCTCATTGATAATCAAAGAAATGCAAATTAGAAACATAATGGAACACCACTTCAAACCCACCAAACTGAAAAAAAAAAAGAAAAAGAGGGATAATGCCGGATACAGTTGATTGAGATGTGGAAATCCCCAGGACTTTCCTATGCTGGGGTGATGTATGATTCTGAAGATGAGTTAGACAAAATCCCTCTGACGCTTCCGCCCAACATTACTCCTAGTGCTATACTGTAGAGAATCCCTGGTCTAAGTGAACAAGGACACGTGTGCAAGGTTCATGACAGCATTCTCTGCTGCTGCAAAAAGACACCAGAGTAACCTGAAGGCCCATCAACAGGAAAAGGATAGATAAATTATGATATACAGCTACAGTGGGATAATATCAAATAGTGACAGTGCATGACAGGGAGCTAGACACGTCATCTTGGATGAGCTCACAAACAATGTTGAGCTGGGAAAACAACCACTGGAGAGGACGCACTGTATGGTATAATTTATAGACAGTTTATGTCTATAAATCATGCAGAAAGCAATATCCTGAAGATGTCAATCTTCCCCATGCAACCAGGCCTGGTGGCACATGCCTATAATCCCAGTACTTGGGAGGCTGAGACAGGAGGATCGCAGGTTCAAGGCCAGCTTCAGTAACTTAACAGAGCCCTTAGCAACTTAGTGAGAACCTATTTCAAAATAGAAAATAAAATAGGGCTGGGGCGTATAGCTTGGAGGCAGAATGTTCCTGGGTTTAATCCCCAGTACTACAAAAATTAATTAATTAATGAATTAATATAAAGAGAATACTATGTATCAGTACAATTTGCAGACATATGTACCTAACTATATATAAATAAATAGAAATAATGAAATACCACACAAGATAAGGGTCACCAAAGGAATGCATGGGGACATGATGGGGGCCCGTGGGCTTCTAGTATGGTGTTGATCTTTCTTAAGTTGGGTGGTGGCTCCTCACTGCATTCTTCTTAGTATGGTTTTTGTATTTTCAAATGGTTTCATAATTTTTGAAAGGAACCTGGATTGAGGATCAATCACAGCTCTGTGACCTTGGGAAGTCCTGTCCCTCTCTGGGCCCCCTTTCCTCTGTCTGGTTTTGGCTGCCAACTGCCTGCTGCAAGGATGACACTGATGACAATGGTTGCACTCTTTAGAGAGCCACACCTGGTTGGCACGGGGAGACAACTTGGGGGGACGGTGAGGACAGGCAGTGGCTTTGGCACACCCATAGCTGGCAGGCCAGCAAAGGTCCTGTACACCTTTGGCCTCCCTGTCCATTGATCAAAGTGCACAGCATTACACAGATCACAGAGCTCTCCGTGTGTCCTGGTGCCCTCTCCTGTGAGGATCAAAGAAATTAACACACACACACACACACACACACACACACACACACACACACACCACTGTGAGAAAGAACCAGGCAAAATGACAAGAACCACTTCAGCAAGACATGACCTGACAGGTTCAATGAGGCAGGGACAGTAAGTTATCGTAATGAATCTCTAAGTGTCCAGGAAAAATTGGACTCAAAAGACTTGAGAGATGTAAGAATGCTTCTCACAAAATACCACCTATTAAATATCTTCTAAGTGCCAGGTACTTTTTTTTCCTGGTTCCTAACCATGAGTTAGTTGGCTTTTTTTTTCTTTTTTTATATTAATTTATTGGTGCATTGTAATTATACATTTTGATACACATCAGGGTAGCAGCATCATACATGCACACATCGCACATTTAGCCCTCCCTCAAATCCCACCCCTATTCCCTCCCCCTTCCCTCCCTTTCATGCTCCGCATAGTGATTGAGTCTTATAAGTTTGTGTATATACATCATGTGCTATAGTGTGTTTCCCTCCACCCCCCTCCCAACTCCCTCAGTTAGGTCACCTTCTTTGTTCATCTAAAGTTTTCTTCTTTGTCGGGAGTCCCTTCTAAGTCCCATTCTATCTAGTTTCCACATATTAGGGGGGACATCCGACTTTTCACTCTTAGGGACTTACTAATTTCACTTAGCATAATGTTTTTCAGTTCTCTCCATTTCCCTGCAAATGATGCAATTTTGTTCTTCTTTGTGGCTACATAAAATTCCATTGTGTACATATCCCATCGTTTTGTGATCCATTCATCTGGCAATGAGCACCTTGGCTGGTTCCAAAGTTTGGCAATTGTGAATTGTGCAGCTATAAACATAGATACACATGCATTAGTCTGGTAGTTTGGTTTCAGTCCTTTTGGGTAGATGCCTAGAAGTGGTATTGCTGGGTCATATGGTAGGTTCATTCCCATTCTTCTGAGGGTCCTCCACACTGTTTTCCACAGTGGTAGCACTAATTTGCAATCCCACCAACAGTGTAGTAGAGTTCCTACTTCTCCACATCCTCGCCAGGATTTGTTGTTGTTTGTGTTTTTAATGATTACCATTCTTATTGGGGTTAGGTGAAATCTCAGGGTAGTTTTGATTTGCATCTCTCTGATTGCTAATGATGTTGAACATTTTTTCATACATTTATGGGCCACTTGTATTTCTTCTTCTGTGAAGTGTCTATTTAGTTCACTTGCCCATTTTTTGATTGGGTTATTTATTTTTTTAGTGGTGATTTTTTTAAGTTCTCTGTATATTCTAGATATGATTCCTTTATCTGAGGAGTAGCTGGCAAAAATCTTCTCCCATTCTGTCGGCTCTCTGTTGAGGTTCTTGATTGTTTCTTTTGCTGCACAAAAGCTCTTTAGTTAAATGCAATCCCACGTATTGATCCTCATTTTAGTTTCCTGTACCTTTGGGGTCTTGTTGAGGAAGTCTTTACCTGTGTCTATGTGTTGAAGTGTTGGGCCTATGCCCTCTTCGAGTAGCTGCAAGGTCTCTGGTCTGATTTCTAGGTCTTTGATCCATCTTGAATTGACTCTTGTATAAGGTGAGAAAGTGGGGTTTATTTCTATTTTTCTGCATATGGTTAGCCAGTTTTGCCAGCACCATTTGTTGAAGAGGCTATCCTTTTTCCAATGGGTGTTTTTAGCCCCTTTGTCAAAAATCAATTGGCTGTAGGTGTGTGGGTTTGTTTCGGAGTCTTCTATTCTGCTCCATAGGTCTATGTGTCTGCTTTTGTGCCAATACCATGCTGTTTTTATTACTATGGCTTTGTAGTATAGTTTGAAGTCAGATATTGTGATGCCTCCTGCATGGTTCTTGTTGCTGAGAACCAATTTGGCTATTCTGGGTTTTTTGTTATTACAAATGAATTTAAGGACAGATTTTTCTATGTCAGTGAAGAATATACTTTTATTGGTGCAAGCTAGGTACTTTTGACACTTTTTTGCATTTTTTATCCTCAACACATACAAAATTAGTCAGGGATTATTTTCCCATTTTGCAGATGGAAAAGCCAAGGCCAAGTATAAACTGGTACTTATGACACAGCCCAGGTGGCTCTGGAGTCAGCTGACCTGGTTAGATTCCCAGCTATATACCTTACTCCACACATGACCTTGGGCAAGTCTCTATGCCTTGGGTGCTTCTTCTGTAAGAAATAAAATGGAACCTGCACTGAATAAGTGAGACAGTGTGTGAAAACCACTTGCCAGTGCATACAGGAAGCCCTCAACGAGTGTGAGCCTGAGCCGCCCTTATTAAGTTACTGTCCCATGCCGCACAGTTAAGAAGAGTCTGACTCCAAAGCTGGATTCTTTCCAAAGAAATATTGTTTGTGGCTATGAAGATTGTTGCCATGACAACTTGTGTTAGTCCCCTTCCCATCGCTATAATCGATACCTAATATAAATCAAAGAGAATAGGTTTATCTTGGTTCACAGTTGGGGAGGTTTTGGTCATGATTAATCATCTGCAATACTTTGGGGCTCATGGTGAGGCATCGTGGTGGAGGAAAACCACTCATCTTCTGGCTAGAAAGTGAAAAGAATAGGAAAGAATAGGACAGAGAGGCTTGTGTCTCACTATTCCTTCAAGAGAACACCCCCCCAATAACCTGAAGACCTCCCATCAGGCCCCACCTCTTAAAAGTTCCACCATCACCCAATAGTGCCATGCTGGGGACCAAGCCTTTAGCCCGGGGGACATTTAAGATCCAAACTAGGGGGAGGGACACCAAGAGCTGTGTGCATGTATGTTAACACCAAATTGATACTCATTGTGATGTGAGACTACAATGCACCAATAAAAACATAAAAAAAGATCCAAAGTATAGTGATACTTTCAAGTTTAAAAAACATAAGTTAAACAGAGCTAGAATAAACTCTGGAGACAGACCTTCTCTGCTAGCCATGATCTCAAGGCAACATAGCCCTGAATGAACAGATGTGTGCAGAATGGCTTTCGTGGGGTCCACTGTCTCCTTCTGTAGTCCCAGCTAACTGAGACTACCCCTCCAATGCAATCCCTTTCCATTAGGTAACATTTAGGTGACTAAGGGTCTTCCAAGTACAATGTGCACTGTATTTGCTGTGTACATTTAAGAATATCAAAGCAGAACAAGACTCTTGGACAAGAATGGATTATAAACCCATCTTTCAGTTCTCTGCAATATGGGTTGTCAAGGAGACAGGGGGTTTGCTTGGTGGGTTTGCTTCCCTAATAGAACTGTAACTGACAAAGCATAGAATAGTCTGTTCAAGCAAAAAGAAGAGAAGGCTCCAGGTTCTTTTTTTTTAGGTTTTTTTTTTTTTAGTTTTTTTTTTTTTCGGTACTGGGGATTGAACCCAAGGGCATTCTACCTTCGAGCTCCACCCCAAGCCCTATTTTTATTCTTTATTTTGAAACAGGGTCTCACTAAGTTGCGGAGGGCCTCACTAAGTAGCTGAGGCTGGCCCCG